>JACXGM010021032.1:0-17479 GCA_016801145.1 Umbra pygmaea | reverse complement strand
CTCTCTCTCTCTCTCTCTCTCTCTCTCTCTCTCTCTCTCTCTCTCTCTCTCTCTCTCTCTCTCAAACATAAATATACAAACTTAATAAAATAATTGTATTACCGACTTAAATATACCAGCTTGCAATACGTGATTACAGATATGAAGATAACAACCTTTATTGGACAACCACAAACCTCAAGAAATAACCACAAAAGTTGACATTTTCAATATTTCATACTTCTGTTGGTAAACAGAAAAAATAAGATTATACACGAGTTAACAGGACACGTGTTTTCATAAAACCGAAGATTTTAAAAAAGTCTAATATGTAGAAGTACGGCTCTGCTGATGCCAGGCACGGCTTTGAGAGCTTCCCTACCCGGAAACATGGACCATTGATCCATATCGACTTTTCTGTGGTCCATTATTTGGTCTGTCACTCTGGAGTAGAGCGTCCAACGTGTCGCATACGGATTAGATTACCAGTCAAGGTTCCACCGGAAGAGACGATTTCAGTAAACTACAAGACATCTACACACAAAATAACATCAAATTACCTAAGGTATGTCACAATAAAGTACGTCACAAGTATAGAAAGTTGATCTGATCTATGTATTTTTGTCTACAGTATAATTAAAACTGATCATCCTCAATAGCGCGAATACAAAATGGCGGACTGGTCTTTCGGGAAGTAAAGACCGAGGCCTGGTGAACTGTCCAGGTTATTAGAGCCGACTGTACCAAGGTTATTAAAGCTACTGTGCCCAGGTTATTAGACATACTGTATTCACAGTACAGCTTTTGCCCTTAAAAATGTTTAAGAAGTTCTGATGCTGTACCAAACCTTCAGACATGGTTGTAAGACTCCTTATCTGGTTAATAATGGCGTTTTGATACAGTCATGACTGTACAGACTGTAGCCGAGCTACTACTAGCATTTACATAAATTGGTCTAATTTGGACAAATATCGATTACTCTTATGGACATTTATCGACTACTTATTTCGGCGACTTCATTGCATTTTTCAAATTGTAACAATAACGGTCAGTAATCTAGCTTTGAAGTTTAGGAAATACGCATGCTATAGAATTCGAGTCATTTTTAATCGTCAATTTTGCCAGAGCCTACAGTTAGTCTATTTATTTTTACATGACATGCTTGGTTAATAATTCATGCCGCATCGATGCCAAACGTTTTAATTGAAGAGAATAATACATCTACAGTAATATAATACAACACATGAGCACAATGGTGTAGGACTGAGGTTAATATTGGGGAGAGGTGTTTCTAACATTGCTGGGGGAGGTGTAATGGTTTGATCCTGTGGTGCATGTGTTCCCCCTGCTTCTTGTCCCTCTTCTAGAGCAAAACATTCAATATACACTGGTAAGAAATGTAGCTACAGGATTAGTAGCAGTCAAAAAAATCGTATGTGATATTAGATTTAGGGAGTCAGGCATACCGGTAGTTATTTTCCTCAAATGGGCAAGGCATTAAGTTGCAACAGGGGGTGTCCCTGTACTTATTTTAAGTTGCTCTGAATATGAGCATCTGTTTAATTTTAAAAAGATTAAGTGCAACATACAATCACCAGCCACTTCATAAGCTAGTACCTGTTTGGACCCCTTTTGTCTTCAGATCTGCCTTCATTTTTTGTGTCATAGAGTCAACAAGGTGCTTAAAAAATTCCTTGAGTTTTTGGTCCATATTGACATCATTGCATCATGCCATTGTTGCAAATTTGTCGGCTGCACATCCACAATGTTAATCTCAAGTTCCACCACATCCCAAAAGGTGCTCGACTGGATTGAGAACTGGTGACGCTCGAGGCAATTTGAATAAAGTGAACTAATTTATGTTCAACAAACCAGTTTCAGTTGTGAGCTTTGTGACACACTGGAAGTAGCCATTAGAAGATGAATACATTGTGGTCATAAAAACATGGACAGAGTCAGCAACAATACTCAGGTAGGCTGTGGCATTTCAACGCTGCTCAATTGGTACGAAGGGGCCCAAAGTATGCCAAGAAAATATCCCCAACACCATTACACCACCAGCCTGAACCTTGATCTAAGCATTGATATAAGGAAGGATGGATCCATGCTTTCATGATGTTTATTCCAAACTCTGGCCCTACCATCTGAATGTAGAAGCAGCAATCAAAACTCATCAGACCAGGCAACGATTTTCCAATGTTCTGTTGTCCAATTTTGGTGGACTCGTGCAAAATATACAGTAGCCTCAGTTTCCCATTTTTTGAAGATCACGGTAGTTGCACTATGTGTGATCTGCTACTGTATCTGCTTCAAGGTTCAACGTGTTGTGCATTCAGAGATGCTCTTATGCATTCCTTGGTTGTAATGAGTGGTTGAGTTACTGTTGCCTTTCTATCAGCTTGAACCAGTCTGGCCATTCTCCTTTGACCGCTGCCATCAACAAGGCAGGGTTGTATGGGAAAATCCCAGTAGAGCCGCACTAGAGATACTCAAAACAAGTCTGGCATAAAAAAACATGCCACTTCGAAGTCAGTTAAATCACCTTTCTCCCCCATTCTGATGCTTGGTTTTAACATCAGCAGATCATCTTGACCATGTCTACATGCCTAAATGCATTGACTGGCTGCGAAGTGATTGGTTGATTACATATTTGCATTAACAAGCAGTTGAACAGGTGTACATAATGACGTGGCTGGTGAGTAAATTAGAGTTGAGTTTCTAAATTGAAGAGCAAGATGTTAGCAATTCTTGATCTTGGAATTAATTCAGGTTTATTCATTTTTCTGGGGAAATTGTGTGCTATGATTGAACATAAGTGCACAGACCCCTTTAAAGAATTTCGAACATTCATTACAGAAACAATGATTTTCTATTGATGTTTTTGTTCCCTATAAATGAAAGATTAGAAGTATGTGAGCAAAGCACATTTGATTTATAGAGGTCAAGGTATATACCGGCCTTGGTGTGGTGGTTCGACGTTGCGATGGTTCGACGTTGCGATGGTTTTGGGCTTCTTTTTTGATTATTGTGCATTAACCACCTCAAGGAAAGTTGAAATCTGGTAACTGAAGTCTACTGCTTGTTTTGGTGTTTCGTCAGCTTTGGCAAAGAAGTGAGTTTCTTCCTCTCGGTTAAAAACAACAATTCATTGTGTATTAACGTAAAAAATATGAATAACTTTGTAACGTCGTAGAATTGGGATGTCTGTTCTACAGGTATGCACAAAATGTGTTAATGTAAATTCCTACCTTGGCCAAGAATGCTGCTTGTGATCGCGCAAAATTTTCAAAAAAATGTGCCGCATGAAATATGTAAAATAAGACTGTATGTTGTCATGACCACTCTTCCCCTGTGCCATCTGCCATCCTGCTGGTGTGCTTGCTTTCTTTCCTTCAGTGAAGATGCAGGAACATCCGTCCTTCCTTCGTTCCATCTAGAGCTAACCCAGAGAAGACGGATGATGTTCTAACAACTGTTCTAGAGCTGAAGGGTGTTTTCATCTTGTTTGAAACAGACCAAGTCAACCATAGGTCTCAGAAGTCCAGACTGCTGTTTGTTACCTGTGCCTTTCCAGGGGAGCCCAGAGAGAAGACCCACCCATAGTAACCTCCCTTTCTGTGTCTCTTCTCTCCAACTCTTACAGCTTTGCGCTGCTATTGGAGCGTTGTGTGGGTCCCCATTCGAGCCCGCTGAATGTGATTGGTGGGCTGGGAGTTGGGAGCCCACCCCCGCAACTTCTCTTAGACCACATCTCCCTGCACCTCACCTAGCTTACCCTGAATCAGCTTGTCGCCGCTGGAAGCGTAGCCAACCTCCAGCCCTTCAAAGTAGCAATCACCATCGATAACATGTCTCATCCCTTCTATAACCCCCTAGGGGGACAGTACTCCTCACAATCCCAGAGGACAGATGCCCAGATGGGACAGTATGGACGCACACAAGCCCAGATTGGAATGGAACCTCTTGGGGCCTCTCGTCTGGGTCTTGGTAGCTCTGGGTCTGGTGGATCCTCTCATACCTCCAGCCAGGGAGGCATCATGTCCTCAATAGCATCCCAGAAGACAAGCTACAGCGCTGGACATCAATTGTCCGGGATTACCCCTGAGATGGAGAACTCAATAGACCAACATATCCGCGGTGCCCGAGAAAGGGTAAGGCTCTTCAATAAGATGATACAGCAGAGTCAGCAGGTCTCACTGGACAACAGAGACACTCACCAGAGTCGTGACCCCAGGGATGAGATTTTGTCTGGGGGACGGATGGGTGACTACATCCCCGGCCTGTCCTCCAGCGACCAGAAGAGTTCCATGGACTCCTGGTCTGGTTATCTGAACCGATCTGCTCCTTCACAGTCATCCCCTTCTCCCGCCCAAGTGTACCAAACCCCAGGGTTTGGAGGTTTGGGAGCACATGGGTCTGCAAGGGGATCTGAGTCTCACTCGAGTGCCTCATCCGCCACCTCTAAGCCTACCCGGTACACTTCAGCATCTGCCAGTAGCATACTGGCGAGCTTTGGGCTCTCTAATGAAGACCTTGAGCTGCTCAGCCATTACCCCGATGACCAGCTGACTCCAGAAAACCTACCCTTCATTCTCAGAGAAATACGAATCCGGAAGGCTAGCAGAACCATGGACGTAGACCTTCAGCCCCAGGCAGGTGGTGGACCTGGCCCAGAGTCTGACCACGTAGGTGGAGGAGGGGGACAAAGCAAAGTTATAGATTATGGACATTCTAGTGCCAGTAAATTTGGTGGTTATGATGATAGCGATAGCCGGGTGGGTAGTTACAGTGGACAACTCCAGAAAGAGACGCCAAAACATGGTGTAGCAAGGGATTCGCCAAGTGGGCATGATGGGATTCCTTACGGCAATTTAGGGACTTTCATGCCATCCAAGCGAAACCAAAGCCCTCCAGTCCAGAGGCTGATCTCCCTACCCGAGAAAGCTATTGACACACGGATTAGCTTTCCTCTACCTTCCAGCAACACCAAAAAGACAATTAAAGCCTCAGAAACACCAAGAGAAGCAGCCAAAACTATCCCTGCTCACAGTGGAGGCCAAGGACTCGACAGTCTCCCGACAACCCAGAAACGAGGCACTGTACGGCCCGAGGCTCTGGCCCGCTCCGACCTGGGAGTTCAAAGAGAAGGAGGTGGTGCTGGAGGACTTGGGGGAGGACTTGATCATGGAGGCGTTCCACTTGGGGTTCATCCCTTAGTGGCAAACTCCACCTGGCCTCACATGTACCCAGTCATGAACTCATCGGTTCCACCTCCTGGTCACGTTCCGGTAGCTCTTCCACCACCTTTGTTGGGTCCATCACAACGAATGGGGCCCTCGATGCTCCAACAGCTGAATGCCCCGCCCTCGATGATGATGGTGCAGAAGAGGTTGCCGACGCCGACCATGATGAGTGATTACTCTGCAACAACTCCCAGAATCTTTCCACATACCTGTTCTCTCTGTAACATAGAATGTACCAAGCTGAAGGTGAGTTCATATCCTGCTCTCCCAAGGGATTTATGTTATCTGACATCTCAAAATATGAGTGCTGATTGGATCAGGACTTCCCATCCTGTGTAGATGATAATTATATTCTCAATGGTTGGATTGATCCAGGTATCAGCACCCCTACTCTGAGATGCTTGAAAAGTATGACCTCTGACAGGATCTCAAATACTGTCTAATCCTATTTCAAATGTTTTCGGATGGGTTGTTTAAGTTTGACTGGTGAATCCAAAGCATTATAACCACAACCTAAAACCATGTTATAACTATACGTGTCTGCAATATCTGTGTTTTGATGTTCTGCAGTATTATAAAGCAAATGTTTATTTTTTTACATAAGAGCATCTGCCTAGCTATGACATTCATTGATGCGTTACATCTTGCCCCATACTTTCAGTGATTTTAGATCTTACATTAAATTATTAAATGTTTTACTAGTGGTGTTATGTTTTGCTAGTGTAATACAATTGTCATTTGCTTGAAAGATGACACTGGACTGAATTAAATTTTCTTACTGTTAATATTTGTTTTGTTGTTATGGCCACTAATGATTTTTGTTGTTGCATTTGTATGTTTTTACTTTTACCTGTCAAAACAAAGCCTGAAATAGAGTTTTTTTGTGACTTACAATGACTATTTGCTTGAAGAAGGGATTACTGAAGAGAATTACTGAAGAAACAATAAACGAAGAAAGGATGACTAATACTGAAGAGTAGAGGTTTCGCGGAACCTAAATTTGGACTTATCGTTTTGTTGGCGGACAACATCTTTCTTTATCATAGTCAATAAGGCCGGACATGTTTCTTTTGTATTTGTATTACAGTGGATTATTTTTGCCTACCACACCTACAGATCATTGTTTTAAATTCCAACCCATTGTAAAATCTCTACTTGATTATTTCTTTTATTTACCTGTGTAGAACATTAAAATAATGTCTTTTGGTTTAAGCTTGTCTGCTAATTTTGGAGACCAGTATAAAAACCTCTTTAATTTGATCACTTTGGAATTGTTTTTGGATACAAGATGTCTGCTGATTGGAAGAGTAAAGAAAATATCTTCCATTCATTGACCTTTTGCCTTAATCCACCTTGAGGACGGAAGAAAAGAAGATTTACAAAATGAGACGTTTTTTTCCTCATAATTCTCTGCTTTGTCAACTGTAATGGACATTTTGGCGACATTGGACTAAAGCCTTTTTACCTGTGGTTTGTTTGCTAGAACAAGCTTTGTATTACAACTGGTTCTCTATGTTGGACATTCAATATCCCTGCCAGGAAATGTACATGGAGCTAAATGAAACGTTGCACTCGTTGCTAGGTTAGCCTAAAAAAACGAATAGAATAGGAACCAAAAAAACATTGAAAATACTTGATATACGGTAGGTGGCTGATGATGACGATGAAGGCCTTGCTAGACTCAGTCTTTTGTGATTGTGTTGCTTTAATTGACAGAACTGGATCGAACATCAGAACACAGGCAACCACATCGAGAAGTGTCGTCTGCTCAGGAAAGCGTAAGTTTTCTGTCATACCAAACCTTTCCATAATTCCCAGTAACATTTTGAGAAAAAATTTACATTTCAGTCAGTTTTTGAAAACCTAATGACACAGAATACATTGTTTATTTGCCTTGGTTTTTGGTTTAAATTTTTTCAGGTTTCCTGACTGGAATGTGGAAACTGACACTATAACCAGGTGAGCTAGTTTATATGTAATTAAAAAGTATTTTAAGAGTAAGGGTTTCATACCAATGATTGTTTTGACTAGAACGTTTTGTGTGGTGGATCAAATAAACCCTGCTGCACCTCTTAACAATGAGGGTTCAATCAGAGTCAAGTCCAGCATCTTGTTTAACTCAGTGTAGACATTACTACTGCTATTGTACACCCATTAGATGTGTTGACCTTCCCGTTCCTCCTGTCTCCTCTTTCTCTTCTCTCTTTGTCTACTCCTCCGTTCCTCCTTTGTTTACAGTCCTCCTCCGGGTAGAAATGACAACAGCCAACAGTCTTCTGGTTCTAGACACAACCAGGCGGCCCGTCCCACCTCCCATTCTCCATCCTGGTCTCCAGGTCCTAACCCTCGTCGTTCGTCCTACCAGTCCACCGCTACTCCACGCATACCGCGTTCCAGAGAGCGTTCCAGAGAGCGTTCCAGAGAGCGTTCCAGAGAGCGTTCCAGAGAGCGTTCCAGAGAGCGTTCCAGAGAGCGTTCCAGAGAGCGTAGACGCAATGCTACCGCACGGCGTTCCCGGTCTCCTGGTTTGCGCCGGGATCGGGGCAGGGAGTGTGAGCTTCCAAAGTCATCCTCTCAACGGGATAGAGCACGTTGGCGTTCCCGCTCACCACAGAAGACATCTTCATCCCAGAGGTGAGAGCACAGAACTACTTTATCCAGATGACCAGGTCAGATATGTTAAAGGTCCACCAACCATAAACCAGCGAAACACCTATCGCTTTCCGCTCCACACAAAGACAACAATGACTCAAACAGACATGAAAACACATGACACGCAAAACAAAAACATACAAAATAAATACATGTATAAAATCATAATACCTAAGCAAAAGGGGGGGCTTTCCTCTTCTACTATAACTGAAAGGTTTGTTGGGACATACTTTAAACATGAATGAGGCTCCGAAATGATACAATGAAAATCATGAGGTCTGCCTTTTCTGTTGTAATGGAATTTGTCTAGAGGAATGTAGCTAGAAATGCCATTTAGCCACTTTGCTAAAGTAGGAGAAGTATAAGATTTCCAGATTAAGTTTAAACTTTTTTTTCCTAGAGTGTGGTTTTGTCTGTAAATAAAGCAGGATTTTCCCTTGTTGATTCATCACCATGTTAGCTTTAGCTCTCTCTTATTAATCTCACAAATTTGGAAAAGTGGCAAAAGTGTTTACAATGTTGATTACAATATTCAAGGGCTCAAAATAGCAAAACATATACAGTTGTGCTTTAAGTTTGCATAACCTGGCAGAAATTGGGGAATTTCTGCATTGATTTTGACTATATGACAATATGACTGTGTAGCAGAAAAGAGCTGTCATGAAGACATGCGTAATAAGGTACTGGAATTGTGTAAAGTTGAAAACGGATATAAAAAGATATCTAAAGCCTTGCAAATGCAAGTCAGTACTGTTTAATCACTTATTAAGAAATGAAAGATTTGGGGAACTCTTGATACAAAACCAAGGTCGGGTAGACCAAGAATGATTTCAGCCAAAACTGCCAGAAGATTGTTTGTGATACAAAGAAACACCCACAGGTAACCTCGGGAGCCATACAGGCAGCTCTGGATAAATGTGTGGATGCTACAAGGAGCATAACATGACGATACTTGAACAAAAATAAGTTTCATGGTCGAGTTTCCAGAAAGAAGCCTTTACCTTGCCAGTGCCACAAAAAAGCCAGGGTCATAATATGCCTGAAAATAATTTGACACGCCTCACAGCTTTTGGCACACTGTAATTCGAAGTGACAAGACCAAAATAGTGCTTTATGGTGACAACCATAAGTCTTCTGTTTGGAGAGGGGTCAACAAGGCCTATAGTGAAAGAAATACCACCCAGCTGTGATGCATGGTGGTGGCTCACTGATGTTTTGGGGGTGTGTGAGCTCTAAATTCACGGGGAACCTTGTGAGTATTGATGGCAACATGAATGCAGCATTTTATCGGACAATACTGGCAGACTATTTGCCTTTTTTACGAAAGCTGCGCATGGGATGCTCTTGGACATTCCATCTTTACAATGACCCTAAGCCCAAGGCCAAGTTGCCCCTCCAGTGGTTACAGCAGAAAAAGGTGAAGGTTCTGGGGTGGCCATCACAGTCTCCTGACCTTAATATCATCGAGCCACTCTAGGGAAATCTCAAACATGCGGTTCATGCAAGACGACCAAAGACTTTGCATGACCTGGAGGCATTTTGCCAAGACGAATGGGCAGCTTTATCACCTCCAAGAATTTGGGGCCTCATAGTCAACTATGACAAACTGTCATTGATGCTAAAGAGAGCAATACATCCTATTGAGAACTGAGGGTATGCAGACTTTTGATTCTCCTGGGATATGCAAACTTGAGCATATCAAGCAGATTTTTTGAAGATGCATTAATAATACAGTTGCTAGCGATTTATTTATTTAATATTTATTTATTATTTATGTTTTATTTTATTCAGGTTTATGTGTGAACCATGAGTAACACCCTGAACCGTGCACAGCGTTGACGAGTGTGTAATGTTGCAGCCTTTGAAAATACCCTCCTGGAATAACTGATACATACAAATTATCTACATTACAAATAATAATTAACACGGTTGTGATTAAATTCCTCCAGGTCACGTTCCAGGAGCCGGGGACGTGAGAGGGAGCGTCGGGAACAGAAGAGGAGCAGCCCTTCAGAAGGCACTGGGAGGAGCAGACAGCAGAGGTCTAGCACTGCTGAAAGACTTGCTAAAAAACTACTGGAATCATCTGGTAAGATATACTTGTTGGTTTTACCAGAAATATTAATATTCACAAAACTGTTTTCCCTAACCTTAACACTAAAATACTGGCCTTCAACCTAACTCCTAAACCTAATTGAAACCCCAGTTGTCACGTTTACCCTAAACCTGACCATAGATATTTCCTCATGGTGTTGCTATCCTTGCAGTGATTTAAAACATACTATCCCATGTATTATTGCCTCCAGCGGGTCTCTCCATTAATGAAAACACCAGCCTGGAAGACATGATGCAGTCCCTGGCCCCTGCGCTTCTGGCAGAGCTAGCCAAGAAGAAAGTATCCACCACCACCGCTTCGTCCTCAGTAGATGATGCCAACAAGAGAGAACGCGGGCGCAGGAGAGGCCGGAGCTCCTCTCCTACCTCTTCAAGGAAGAAGGACACTGAAAAAGGACATGAAAAGTCGTCAACCATGGCCTCATCCTCTCTGTCCAGCTCCTCTACTAAGGTTGAGACTGCTAAGGTAGGGGTTACGAAAGAACACTTTAAAACAAACTTTTATTCAAAGTCAAAGCTGTGAAGATGATTCTCTTTATGTGCTAGGTGTATTGTTGTGTGGGTGGGAAGTTAAGGAAATCTGCCATGGGCAGTGTGGCTCAATTAGGTGAGGTAATGATACGTTTTTTGTTATAGCAAACTGATTGTTTGGTCGAATCACATTCGGTGAAGGCAATGCCTGAAAATGAAGGAGCGAGACAACAAATGGGAAATATGAGATTTCGCTTCTGTTCTGAACCTGGGATTTTCATAGTTCAAGGCAGGCAAGATATGGTCTAACGTAGAGCACTACTAGCATAAAAGGCAGGATATAGTCTAGCATAGCATACTATGAGCTTAAAAGGCAAAATATAGCCTAGCCTAACATTCTACGAGCATAAAAGTAAGGATATAGCCTAGTGTAGCATACTGCCATAGACCGTATATATATCACTGTACGTAATGTGTGACATCACCCATTGGGTTTTGAAGTTCTGATTTGGGTAATCGAATTTACCGTTAAGGGCGCAGACATCTTGGTTGCGGATGTGATGATTTTAGAGAAGAGGGAGGAGTAATCTAGCTAGCTAACTGATATATATTGGAAAGCTAACAAAAACCAGTTTTACAGGGTTCCCGCGGGGTCTTAAAAAGTCTGGAATTCTGAACGTTCAATTTAAGGCCTTGAAACATTGTGAAAATGGCCAGATTTTCATCCGAGGTGTTAAATTTCATTTAGTCAGGTCTTAAAAATGGGTTTACCCTTGTTCATTTCCAGAAATGCTGGCAGAAGAAAGAGAAAATATCGAGTCGTAGCCTAAAAAGCAGAGTCATGAATATTGTTGATGGTAATTCGGAACAAAAGTACATTTTGTGTTGCACATGGACATTTTTTAAGGTGCAACAGTAACAAAACCAGCAGAAAGCTGCCCTCAGAACGTTGATTTGGTGTGTTGTAGTTTTTTGGGGATATTGATGTTGGTACGTACGCGGTGATAAAACTACAAATCCTGTGATAAATGCAATACCTGCCCGCGAAATACATCTGCGTCTCCTCAGAGTTTGTTAAAGTTGCGGAGAAACACAAGCTAGCCGCAAAATGCCTTCAGCAGACTCAACCAATTAGCCACAGAGGTAGTCACAGTATACTGCCTAAATACTCAATTCGCCATATAAGTTAACATTAGCCTATTAATGCAAAACCAATCTTCCTGCCTACTGTTGGTATTCTGCCAAATATCAAGAGTAGTCTTATTTTTTTCAAAGTATTCTTTATTGATGATTCTCTGTTTGCCCTCACAAAAACTCAATAATTATTAGTAATGAATGTAATAGATGTTACATGAATATGCTATTCAAACAGATTCAGGGCATTGGTGAAAAATCATATAGCTTGCTATCCCTTTTAACTTTAGCAGATGATAAAGCTATTATGTCTAATTCTATAAAGATTATCAATCATCAACATATGGGGAATTTGTAATAATATCACATTGGATAGTAGGCTGTAGTACTAAATGTTATAGTAATGTTATTTTATTTCTCAACATTTGTATTAATTTGCTGCTGGGTCATTTTAGGGCTAGTGTAGATGTGCACAGTTTTGTAGAAAACCACTTTCTGGCTCATAGCCTACTTATGCACTATGGTCCCTATCTTGCACTCAGCGCAATGCAGCGCAAAGTCTGAACGCAGGTGTCTTAGTTTAAGACCGACGTTGTTGTAATTTTCACGTCAGGCGCCCGAGTTGTTTAAATAGCAAATGCACCTGCGCCCATATTTGCGCCCATGGGGAGTGCTGGTCTAACAGTGAGGTGTGTTTAGGATCATTCTTGTTGTAGTGCTATCTTGAGGCATTAAAAAGTGATTGCGCTATTGACCAACAAAAACCTGGTCTGAAGTCAATGGCGCAGCATGTCATAGTTGTTTTAACAGCAAATTTGTCAAATGCACCTATGGCATAGGCACAGCGTGTGCACACTATGCTTGTTGCACACACACAGGGAAGCGCAGCAGCACACAAACATGGAAAAGATTACAAATTAAAATATTATGGTGCAAATCCGCCGTTAAAAATAGCAATGCGCAAAAGGTACAAACGCGCCTGGCTCTTAAAGGGAATGGGAGATGAATCTCTGATTGGTTTAACGCATGTTACGCCCAAAACACACCTATTAATTAATGAAGACACTTAGTACAACCCTTTTAGACTATGTGCCCGGAGCATGGGACCTATTATCCACTGATAAAATAGCAAAAGTGGATTTGGACACACCCAAAACGCACTTGCGCCATGTGCTTCACGCCATGAGCTTTGATCATTAAAATTTGGCCCTATCCTTTATAAACCAGAGTTTTTGCAACAATTTTGTTAGTTATATTATTAGATAAACCATGTCCCGGGTTTAAATATGTTTTGATTGATCACAAATAAGTTTGTTTAGTAATACTACAAGCTAGAAAACATAATCCTCTGCCAGTGTGCATATTTAAATTATTGACCAATCACAGGTATTTTTCGTTATTTTGTTGTGCGTTCACTGCGGTATTGGTCTTAAAAAGCATTTAGAGTGGCATTAAAAAAGTCTTAAAAAGTCTTAAATTTAATGTCATCAAACCTGCAGACACCCTGTATTAAAACAGTATGTAAAACAAAATGTAATGTTACTTACCGGAAAAACGGAACTGCCAACTCTTTTGGGTGTCTTTTCGTACAACCACGCCCTACACGCCCCTTTGCTTTATTGTGGATTTTAAATCAATAAGACCATAATTTAAAAAATGAACATTATGTATTGCAGACGGCTTAAATCTAGCGATTGAGACTATATACTCATTATGAAAAGGTTTACTGAAGTATTAAATCAAGTGAGAAATGTCTCTCATTCTATTTTAGCTATTAAAGAAGCTGAGCTATTTTGCAACCAACGCATCGCCCCCAGCTGGAATTCAGATAGAATGCTGGTTTAAGGCACTTCTGCATTTCCGTCACTTTGCCTAACTGGATGGTTGCCCTGTGCATACTACAAGTATAAATGTCAGGATATAGCCAAGCGTTGCATGCTACAAGCATAAAAGTAAGGATATAGTCTAGCATAGCATACTATGAGCATAAAAGTAAAGTGATGCATCTGACCAAAATATGTGACATTACAAAAGTAAAGTGATGCATCTGATCAAAATATGTGACATTACTTGTGTTTTTCTAAGATTATATAAGGCCAGGCTACGCTACACTAAGCCTGGATAAATTATATAGTAATTATGTTTTTGAAGGTTTGTAAACCCATTTTCTATCAGTTACACCTCAAAACAATGTATTGCTTGGTTGGAGCTCCAAAAGTTGCTCCTTCATATGTACAAATTTTGTGGCTCAAATTTGGTAAATCCTGACAGATATTCATCCATGTCGCTAACTAGTTACATACTGTAGCTGACCATATGAGCCAGGAGCTAATAAAATCATGACTAGCACCAGGAATATAAATTAAGATTTTTCCACAACTTTCTTTTCCGATAATAGGGGGATGACCTTCGCTCAAACTCCACTACTTTCGAGCAGACCCTAAAAATTGTTTCACCAACCTTTCTCTGTTCTCCAACATTCTCAGTGGAGTATCTCCATTCTTTGTTCTCTTTCCCAACAGATTTCATATAAAACATGCAGCAGTGTCTTAGTTCAGGGTGTGCTGTCAAAAAAAGCCTGGGGTACTCCCTTTATTTATCCAGTAATCTTAAATTCAGCAGGAATGGTAAAGGGAAAATAGCTCTGGATGGTTTGCCAAATTATATTGTATAAAAATTGAATCCATTAAATATATTCTGGATATTGTGTAGTGCTACAGAACTGTACATATGGGAACAATTTAATAGAATGTTACAGATGAGTTCAACACTTATTTCTACACTTTGATTGGCTCTTGAGTAGAGGTTGACCGATTATGATTTTTGAAGGCCGAAACGATTAACGATTATTGGAAAACTAAAAAGCTGATACTGATTAATCGACCGATTATTAGTTTTTAGTTTAACCGTTACTCTACCAGGCAAGTTGACTGATGACACTTTCTCATTTGCAGCAACGGCCTGCATCCAGGGACTAACCAGGCCCAACCCTGCTTAGCTTTATAAGCAAACCAGCAGTGCAATACAGGGCTCTATGCTGCTGGCTATAGTTATGATTTGTTTGGGGCAAATAATGACATTACTGCAAGAACAAAATTTTAATATAACTTCTTAATACACAAAATTGTTTCAAATCTCAAATAAATATATCAAAATATTTAAATTTGTTCAAACAAAATGCCAAACAAATGGCAAAAACACATAGTAGGCATACTATTATGGGATCAAATAAGGGCCAATAATATTTTGAGGTTGCGAAGTAATGTTTGCATGTGTAAAAAAGTTTTGCATCTGAGGAAATATTTTGTGAATGTGTAAAAAAGTTTTGCACCTGTAGAAATATTTTGTGAATGTGTAAAACAGTTTTGCATCTGAAGAAATATTTTGTGAATGTCTGCAAATGTTTTGTGCAACACTGGAGTTACAAAACCCAAGTTACGAGTTGCAAAATTTTTACTGTGTCAAAACAGGGCCAAAACGCAATCCAATCAGCTTGTTGCTTATTGATTACGCTGCCCACCGAGCAACCATTTCAATCGTTAATGAAGCTAGCATGACACAAGATGTTGTCTATGTATTATATATGTAAGCAATCCAGATTGCAAAAATAAATGGTCTTATTAAAATAAGTCAGTAAATATGTCACACTGTTCTCATAAAGTTTAGTGGCATATTTATGAAATGTGTAATATTTCCTTTGTTGTTAATCGATTTTTATCACGTTGATTCAAACGCTATTGAATGCGAAACTATGAAAGGCTAGGAATCCACAAAAGAATCTGGCTCCCTGTGTATGCTTGTGATAAAGCGCCAGCCTCATACTCCTCCGTGTTGACCAGAATGCAGAGAAGTAATGAGAACTCGCCTCACTAAAATCTTTTGCCCACTATCGTAAATGGTGTGACCATATTTACTAACTTATAATATTTTAATACGACCGTTTACATACACAATCTGGATCGCTTAGTATATAATAAATACACATGATCCTGTGTAATGCTAGCTACATTAAGGATTGAAATGGTTGATCGGTGGGCAGCGTTCTGACTGGCTAATCAATAAGCAACTAGCTGATTGGATAACGTTTTGGCCCTGTTTTGACACAGTCAAAATTTCGCAACTCGTAACTTGGGTTTTGTAACTCCAGTGTTGCACAAAACATTTGCAGACGTTCACAAAATATTTCTACAGATGCAAAACTTGTTTACACATTCACAAAATATTTCTACAGATGCAAAACATTTTTACACATCGAAACATCACTTCGCAACCTCAAAATATTATTGGCCCTTATTTGATCCCATATACTATGATTTGTATTTGATACAACGTTGACTATAAAATCTGTTTTGTAAAACAAACCCTTGGGTTTTGCCTAAAAAAACATTTAGTCTGTGCATTTTGATAGTTGTCCTTTTATTAAGCAATCGGATGTGGTGATGCACAACGGGAGTACAAATATTCAACGTAATTTCCTGAATCACTTGATAAATATCTGGTTTCAAAATCAATATACAAATACGACATTTAACATAAATATAACAAAAGCAGTAACTGAGAAACATGGGATTTTGTCTTTAACTACAGAATTATTCTCTTGCGCAAGGAGTCCATCCATCCATCCATCCATCTTCATCCGTTTATCTGGGATCGGGTCGCGGGGGCAGCAGCTCCAGCAGGGGACCCCAAACGTCCTTTTCCCGAGCAACATTAACCAGCTCTGACTGGGGGATTCCGAGGTGTTCCCAAGCCAGGTTGGAGATATAATCTCGCCACCTAGTCCTGGGTCTTCCCCGAGGCCTCCTCCCAGCTGGACGTGCCTGGAACACCTCCCTAGTGAGGCGCCCAGGGGGCATCCTTACCAGATGCCCAAACCACCTCAACTGACTCGTTTCGATGCAAAGGAGCAGCGGCTCTACTTTGAGATCCTCACGGATGACTGAGCTTCTCACCCTATCTATAACGGAGATGCCCGCCACCCACCTGAGGAAACCCATTTCGGCCGCTTGTACCCTGGATCTTGTTCTTTCGGTCATTACCCAGCCTTCATGACCATAGGTGTGGGTAGGAACACAAACTGCCCGGTAGATTGAGAGCTTTGCCTTCTGGCTCAGCCCCTTTTCGTCACAACGGTGCGATACAATGAGTGTAATACCGCCCCCGCTGCGCCGATTCTCCGACCCATCTCCCGTTCCATTGTTCCCTCACTCGCAAACAAGACCCCAAGGTATTTGAACTCCTTCACTTGGGGTAAGGACTCATTCCCTATCTGGAGTAGGCACTCCATCGGTATCCTGCTGAAAACCATGGCCTCATATTTAGAGGTGCTGATCCTAATCCCAGCCGCTTCACACTCGGCTGCGAACCGATCCAGTGAGTGCTAAAGTTCACAGGCCGATGATGCCATCAGGACCACATCATCTGAAAAAAGCAGCGATGAGATCCTCAGCCCACCGAACTGCAACCCATCCCCACCCCGACTACACCTCGATATCCTGTCCATAAATACTACAAACAGGATTGGTGACAAAGCGTAGCCCTGGCGGAGACCAACCCTCACATGAAACGAGTCCGACTTACTGCCGAGAACCCGGACACAGCTCTCGCTTTGGTCATACAGAGATTGGATGGCCCTAAGAAGGGACCCCCTCACCCCATACTCCCGCAGCACCTCCCACAGTATCTTCCGGGGGACCCGGTCATACGCCTTCTCCAAATCCACAAAACACATGTAGACAGGATGGGCATACTCCCAGGCCCCCTCCAGGATCCTTGCGAGAGTAAAGAGCTGATCCGTTGTTCCACGACCAGGACGGAATCCACATTGTTCCTCTTCAACCTGAGGTTCGACTATCGGCCGAACCCTCCTTTCCAGCACCTTAGAG
>JACXGM010021030.1:0-17479 GCA_016801145.1 Umbra pygmaea | reverse complement strand
GAGGTATGTAGACTGCTGTGATTATAGCGGAAGTAAACTCCCGGGGGAGATAGAAGGGACGTATGTTTACAGTTAGTAGCTCCAGGTCCGGTGAGCAGTGTGTTGAAATAACTGCGGCATCCGAACCCCAACGAGAGTTAATCATAATGCAAACCCCTCCGCCTCTTTGTTTACCTGATTCCGAGGTTCTGTCCTGCCGAAAGACGGAGAAACCAGCTGGCGTAATAGCCGAGTCCGGGATGGTGGAATCCAACCACGTCTCTGTAAAAGCTAGCACACAGCAGTTGGCAATGTCCTGCTGGAAGATAATCCAAGCATGAAGTTCGTCCATTTTATTGTCAAAAGATTGAACATTTGCAAGTAAAATGCTCGGTAACGGTGGATTGCAGTATCTCGTCCGTGATCTGCATAGAATACCCGCTCTTTTTCCTCTCTTCTTTTTCCTTCGTCGCCTGTGTATGAGTAGACAAGTCGACGGTGGGATATTCCAGTTGCAGCAATCGCTCCGGTAAGTGGAAAAAAAGTCTGTATATAGTGAATTACGTATATCCAAAAGTGCTAGTCGATCATACGATCTGTGTCATACTGACTCTATCTGTGACAATCAATGGGAACATTTTGCTCTGGTGTGTAGCTAATAGAAATTAAATAATGTTGTTCATAATCACATTGTGAATGTAAATGTCAGTTCAAATATTACATTAACAATGTCCTAATAGCCTGAGTTCATTGATTGTTCTTCGGGTCAATTCTGCTGCAGCACTCAAAAGAAAAGAGGACATAACAATTTTCACATTTCTAGCGATCATGTCAGAAATCTATGGAAATATTTACTGTTTACCATAAATAATCATACATAGTTTTTTACATTACATTGAAGATCAGCGTTTTAACTATCCAAAACATAAATCTTGATTTCAACTGAAATGTTATGAACAATTATTGCCAACAATGAGTGGGCATGACATCCAACAGGTTTTTCTAGGCTGCCACGGGTGAACTGTGAAAAATCAAATGTCTGTTACTGTTTCTACTTTCTGATTTAAAATGATTCAATCATTTTAAAACAAAGGTTCTGTAAAATAGTACCAAACCTATAGCACTGTACCAAAAAGCAGATATTTTATATATGATCAAAATGGCTACTGATTATGCTTAATAAAATGCTATTATTTTTCAGGTATACCAAAACCTTAACTAGTATATTATCTCAATCTAGCCTAACAGCCAAGGAGTAGGAAAAGGGGGAGATATGTCTGCCCCAATGTTAGAGGCAGACAATGTGGTCCTCCACAATAATATGAACAATTTTCTAAAACTGTATTATTTGTTCCCCCCAATATCCTACTCACTTCTACGCCCTTGCCAACAGCACTGACTGTGTCATAGCCTATAGTGCTACTGCTCTGTCTTACCGTGGTACTGAAGTGTGAAAGCGGAGACATACCCGAGGAATACGTAATAAACAAGCTTACTTGTAATAAGCAAACATGGATCAAAATAACAACTGTGTCATGGGGCGAAATTCAGAATAATATTCTTCTTCTTTTAAAGAGACACACAATAAGACACAGACGACAGGAAAAATAAACCACAACTACATCACACATACACACAGGGTTTAAATACAGAATTGATTACAAGGTGGATGCGGCTGGGATGATTGGGAATTGACAACACATGACTAGAACCGCAGGAAACTAAACCAACAACAATTCATACCGAGTAGAAACCAAAATAAGATCACATATAGGGGAGCTACTTAAACAACATGTAAAGTCACCATAAGGGAGAAATGTAAAGTTGTTGCTAATAATAAGTTTACCATTGCACTTTCCTCAAAACTGAAACTCTCAATTGTCTCTAAAAATAAGTAGAAATTCACCCTATTTGGTCAACAGAATTCCTTATGTCACTGTTTTTACAGCGACATTTGTTTTGGATTCAAATTAAATACACAACAATGAAATTGACTCTTATAGTAACAACATCATGATTTCCCACTGGTCCCAGAATGATATCTAACCCAGGTCTTCTACTTCTCAACACCGAGATCAAAACGATTGATCCACAGTATTGGGCTCTACAGCCAATTTTGTCAGCAACACATTGGCAAATTAATGAAATCCCAGGATCCATGCAATCAACAACATTGTACAATTAAGCAGCAATGTGACTGTTCAACAGGTCCACCAATCATATTTAATAAAATAAAATTGCTTCTGAGTAGTTGACGTGACGTTGCTTTTTCACCGTCACAGTAGATAAAATTTTTTTTTTTCACATTTTCATCATCAGAATCATTAGAATACTGTAAATGGTTAAACATCTTCTTGTTTTACATGAATTTGTTATTTAAATACCAGAGTTATTGTTTATTTTTTTACAACTTTGAGCCAAATCTCAAAATTGTCCTATGGTGTGACGGTAGACAAAATTATTTCATAAATATTAACTTTTATAAATAAATAAAATAATGTTTAAAAATCTTTATGGACACACCTGGCATAATTTTGCAAGTGTCTATTTCATTAAGTGGCTGTCACTTTTCCTATACATACATTTCTAAAAGTGTACAAATTTTATTAAGTTTGTCACAGAATTTATGCAATAACCTGATATTAAGATGGGCAATATCTTGGACAACTACATTTAGTTGAAAGACCTTATTCAAGGTCATGTGACTAAAGACCCCTATGAAACCCATGAGTAGTGCACTTGTTAAGTATTTCTCTCAAAATTGTTCAAATATTTTACTATGTTTTCAGACCACTGAAGTTGTTAATTTTTTAGTCCTTTGGTGTGACACCCCTAAATTTCATTTTTTTATTCAAATTTGTATTTTCAACAGCAGGACTATGTAATATTATGGAAATGTATCATGCCAATTGCTAATGACAGTTCAGATAGCATTAGCATGATTATTAACATGCCACAAAAGCTAAAATGTCCTTTGGTGTGACAAGAAATGTCTTTGGTTTGACACTTTGGCCTGTCACACCATAGGACACAGATGTCAGACAATAGGACAAGACCTCCTTAAGAAGCTATTAAAACAAATATATAA
Source organism: Umbra pygmaea (assembly GCA_016801145.1). NCBI lineage: Eukaryota > Metazoa > Chordata > Actinopteri > Esociformes > Umbridae > Umbra > Umbra pygmaea. The sequence continues at coordinate 14,412 of JACXGM010021030.1, read as the reverse complement.
AGTTTGTTAACATACTTTTTATTCTTTTTTTGACCAGTTTTGATGATTTTAAATTCAATAATGACTTACATGTTAATGTTTATTTGTTTTGGAGACTACATAAAACGTTCTTAAGTGTTACTAAAACAGCTATAATGTATAATGTAACAACTTTAAACAAATATAATGTACATAAATACAGTACTACTACTTATAATGCTACTTAACTTTTTTTAGAACAGAAAGAATCATATCTGAACCGGAGCCAATGCACCGTGCTGCACGACTCGCACCCCTTGACTGGTTAATGTTCAATTCTTGATTGATGAATGATGCCACATGCTAAGATGACCTTACTATTATTGGTGAATATGTTGTTAAGCATCTGATAAAAAATATAGTTCCTGGAATTCTTTTATAATAGAAATTTCATACATGACTGGTATTATTTTAAAATGAATTGAAGTAAGTAAGTACCTAAAAACTGAAAAAGGAAATGTGTGCAATCTTCATGATTTTAAATGTGTCAATATGTTTAGATGTGTTAAGTATATCTAAACACTGTTCCAAGAATATGTTTTAGATGGAACGTACATTAATGTTATATGAATGTTTAAAAAATAATAATTTAGGGATTTTATTTTCATGTCACTGTCACATGTCACTGTTACTGTTTAACTGATGAATTTTGCAGTTTGACAATGTCACAATATTGTTTTGAAATTACATTTTATTGAATTTCTCAAAGATATTATATGCATCAATGTTTCCTTATTGATGGATCTATAAGTATCAAAGTTACTTTTGGTGTGCTATGTTTTGCACAGTTTATTGTGTTGAAAAATAAAAACAAATGTCCTCCTTTATATAGTGGTTATTGTTATAACAGTTATATTCTGACTATTTTTATGCAATGACTATCTTTGTCCTTTGGTGTGACATTTTGTCCTATGGTGTGACAAACATAAAACAACAGAAAAATATACTTATTTTAAAATATATTTTAAGAAAAGAGTCAAGGGGAGTTACAGTAATATCTCCTCTTAGATAGGTACAATTTCAAACAGTTTTGTAAGGTTGGGGAAAAGGTTTAATTGACATTCGTAGGGAAAGGTTTATCATGTTCATCTATTCATGGTAAAAATTATTCTAATTAGTACTTTCATGTAAAATAAATATCACCTTAATAAAAACATGTTTAAATAATGTGAACAATTTTCTCAAGTATTTTTTTTAAATGTTATTTATTATAGTTTCTTAGTAACACCATAGGACACATTTACAGTACTGTTGAGTAAAAATGTGAAAAAACTGTGTGAAGTCATTGACAAAATGAGTGACCACTACTATTTTCTGAAACTGCAGTTTTCATACAACATAAATATATGTATTTTTTCTTAAAAAGTTGTTTTCCAAAAAAAAACTTTTACTTGGCCATTTGTCAACTACCCTATTGTGAGCGCAGGTACATTTTGAGAAAGCGTTCTAACTTCAGTTTCTGCTCTCTGTGTGTGTGTGTCACTTGACAGCATCGCAGATGCATCTGGTCCAATTTGCGCTCGTGGCTGTTCCTCTGCACATTCACCTGAAGTTTCTTCTCTCTACTTAAATTTCTTATTTTTCGCTTTAAATAGCTTCTTGAAGTTTTGTTCTACTCATGCAGCTCTGTACTCTGTTGTCGTTATCATTTAATGAGCTTGGTCCAACACTGTTACATATCTTTATGTAGTTGTCATTACCCACAGCACCGTAGCCCTGGGAAAACATTTTATCCATATAAACATTTCAGGCACTGAACATACACCCAACATTGTCAATAAAGTTTGCTTGTGTGTTGCAAAGCCAAAGATCACTAGTTCACAAAGTATGTGGGCGAGTAGCATGTTGATTTGTTAAGTCGATTGACGTTTGAGAGCGATTATCTACAGGCAGGAAGCAGGAAGTGAAAATGACAAAAAAAAATCATCCTGTACAAAAAACATAATATTTGCAAGTGGGAAATGGTTGGGTTTAAAAAATTGTATAGGAACATTGTTAGAAATAGGGACATTATTTTGATATTGACCTGTTTGTATGTCCTCTAAACATTGCCAAACTTGTTCAGAAGCCCCGGGGGCATGCCAATATGGATTTTACAGCCTTATTCTTCATGACTTACATGCATTTACACATAATACACAAAAAAACAAACATGTTTTTTATCAGGGCCGGAGTGGGACACATTGGTGCACCAGCCCATTTTGTGATGGGGTAAATAATAACTTAATTATCTACCCTCTTTATATGTGTTATATCCTACTGTACATGTTTCATTTTTTTCCTTATTTAGCGAGACAACTTAAATTCAAATGCTATAGTTCAGCAGATTAGTAAAAAAAATTATTCACTTTGGTACAGTTCTGTGCCAGTGAAACCCATTATATAACAGTTGCATCTTTCACGGCACTCTGATTTGCAGCCACACTTGGCTAGTTGTTGTAACGTACGGCCCTGGAGGGGCTGGGATATGGACTTCCCCTTTTGGTTTTATTAGTTGTCTCCTGTGTTCATGTCCAGGTGTTTGTCATTGTCCCTTGTTTAGTTCAGTATTTAGCCCTTGTGTTTCTTCTGTGTCTTTGCCATTCATTATTTTCCTGTTACGATGTCCCTATGCGTTCCGTCAATTGTTTGCCTTGATCTTGTTTTGCCCCTCGTGGCAGTTTTGGTTTTGAATCAGAATTGGTTTTGAATCTCTGAATAAATCTGCTATTGATTTATTGCCCATCCTTTGCGTCTGTCTCTCTTCTCAACCATTGACGGGGCATTGTTACAGAAATGAATGACCTAAGAAATATGAGACAGCGAAGGAGCAGCCACGGACCCAAGCAGAGTTTTCCTCTCTCTCTCGGGGGACGGGTTGTCGGAGGGGACCTCGACGGCATAAACCGCCAGATCTGCGACCAGGCCAGGTCTATGGGCTACTCCATGGAGGAGATTACCTTTGACGCCGAGGGGGTAGCCATGTTCGGCTGTGGTTTGCTGTTGGAGGAGGCAGACTATGCCATGGAGGAGTTTTTCCTAAGAGAGAAAGAGGAGTGTGTTTTCTGGGAGGAGGTGGAGGACGAGGAGTTCTTCTCCCCGGAGGAGGACGATATTGACTGGGATTTCCTTCGCCAAAGGGTCCAGGGTGATAGCCCACACGGTAGGGTTCCCCATCTAAAGGTTAGGGTTGCCCAGTCTCCTACCTGTTCTTCAGAACCTCCTAGCACCCCCATTTCTCAGGCTAGCTCTGTTCATTCCCCTTGTGTACAGGCTAGCATGTTCCCTAGCATAGAGGCTAGCCCAGTTAGCACACAGGCTAGCTGTCTTAGCCCCGCTAGTAGTCAGGTTCAGGGTAGTAGTTCCCAGAGTAGGGCCCCCTGTCTGACTATTAGCATGTCCCCTAGGCCTCCAGCCACACTCTCTGGGCCTTCCCTTATTTCCCACATCAGGGATCCCATTCCCAGTACTAGAGCTAGCTTTCAGGCTAGAACCCCTACTAGTTTTCAGACTAGTACTCCAGTTACTGCCCCGAGGCTTCCAGTACCTGCCCCGAGACTTCCAGTACCTGCCCCTAGGGCACCAGGTTCTGCCCCTGGGTCCCCTGTAGTTGCCCCCAGGGCAAGAGTGAAGGCCCCTAGCCCTGTGGTCCAGGGTGGTAGTCCCCAGTGCAGGGCTCCCCGTCAAAAGGTTAGGGTCCCCCTTCACAAGATGGCCGACCACCCCAAGATGGCCAACCAACACAAGAGGGCCAACCTCCCAGAGAAAATTTTCCGGGGAGGCTATGGGGGGTGGCGACAGCACTCCACACCCCTCTGTGGCAGCCCTGTCCAGGAGGAGGCCCTGAAGGACCTGCGCTGCCCACCGCCAGAGCCTCCTGCAGCAGTCTGCCCACAGCCTTCACCGCCTGAGCCTCCAGCCGCCTGCTCAGCGTCACCCACGCCTGAGTCCCTGCTGGCCACGGACCTGGAGGTCCTGCTCCTCCCTCTGCCGCCAGGGTTTGGCAACAACGCCTCCTGGGAGGAGGCCAGACCCCTGTCTCAGCCTCCACTGTCATCTGGACCCCCGTGTCAGCCGCCGCTGTTGTCCGGACCCCCGTCTCAGCCGCCGCTGTCGTCCGGACCCCCGTCTCAGCCGCCGCTGTCGTCCGGACCCCCGTCTGAGGCGCCGCTGTCGTCCGGACCCCCGTCTCAGCCGCCGCTGTCGTCCGGACCCCCGTCTCAGGCGCCGCTGTCGTCCGGACCCCCGTCTCAGCCGCCGCTGTCGTCTGGGACCCCGTCATAGCCGCCGCTGTCGTCCGGGACCCCGTCTCAGCTGCCGCTGTCGAACTGCCTTGCCCCGGGGCGCCACCTGAACTGCCTTGCCCCTGGCCGCCCTCTGTCCCTCCTGACCCTAGGCCGCCCTCTGTCCCTCCTGACCCCGGGCCACCCTCTGTCCCTCCTGACTCCGGGCCGCCTTCTCTTGCCCACCCCGGTGTGGTGGGCTTAGGGAGGGGGTACTATAATGTACGGCCCTGGAGGGGCTGAGATATGGACTTCCCCTTTTGGTTTTATTTGTTGTCTCCTGTGTTCATGTACTATTTGAGTTTCAGTGTCTCTAGTTTGCTCCCTCATGTGTTGTGTTTTGGCTCCCTCTTGTGTCTGTTTCATTTATAGCTCCCAGTTAGGTCTGTCAGTCACATTATTGGTTGGTTACTCCCTTGTTGTGTCACATGTTTTGGTTCACCAATAGATCGCTGTCTAAGATAATTCCATGCCCAGGTGTTTGTCATTGTCCCTTGTTTAGTTCAGTATTTAGCCCTTGTGTTTCTTCTGTGTCTTTGTCATTCATTATTTTCCTGTTACGATGTCCCTATGCGTTCCGTCAATTGTTTGCCTTGATCTTGTTTTGCCCCTCGTGGCAGTTTTGGTTTTGAAAAAAAACGCTATTGATTTATTGCATATCCTTTGCGTCTGTCTCTCTACTCAACCATTGATGGAGCATCGTTACAGTTGTTCACAAGTTTGTGCAACTGGTGCATTTGCTGTCCAGAAGATCCCCCGTTATTCACCAAGCTTTTTCCATCCCCAGTCTGCAGGACTGGCTTGCCTGACCCCATATGCAGCCTGCCTGATATGCAGCACATTTAGTGTGTTGAAGTAATGGCTTCTTATGGCCTCTGGTTTCGGGCAAACATGTCAAGTCTACCCTCATCTACACTAACTGCAAAAGTGATGTGATGCTTACATTACATTCTGGGCTCCTCTTTAATGAAGCATGTCTTGAAGATGTCCTGACCATGTAAGGTTCACTACATCATCAATTTCTTTCACAACTGTTAGTTTCTCTAGCCACTCTTAGTCAAGAGCAAGTTGTGGCCTGAAAACATTGGTGTCAGGGTTTGGCATTGGGGTATTTGGTGGTAAAGAATTATTTTTCTTGAAAAAAGCAGGGTGGATGTTGGAGAGAGTCAGGAAGTCCTGGAATAAACCTATTAACAAGCTCAGAAAAACCCCTAATGAACCATACCCCCAGGGGTGCCCGAGAGGGGGGGAGAATGAGCACCCCAGTAGGACGGACATACAGGTAATGACCAATGCTTATGGAGAAACGACAATGAGTGCAGTTTGTATATGTGACAAAGTCTGCAAGAACTGGCATGGCTTGAAGATCCACCAGGCCAAAATGAAATGCTTGACCGGGAAGCAGGTGGTGCAACGCACAGGTCCAATACCTGGTGAGACATAGGAGGAGCCCGGCCTGGAGTCACCCCACAGTGCCCAGAACCTCCATGCACCACAAGCTTTACCCCATGTTAGACATTTCGAACACCGCCGGGTCAAGTGCCCGGCTGCCAACAAGCAGAGAGAGTGGCTCCAGTTTGATGAGTACCTGGACCAAATACTTGAACCTACCAGAAGTTGCGGGCTCTGTCAGCAATGATCATCATCATCGGAGCTGAAAGGTTCGGTATAAAGCAACATCAGCCAACTAGAGGTCGGGCAGAGCCAAACCGACGGGAAGTGAAGATCAGCCAGCTAAGGAGTGAGCTCAGACTGCTCTTTAAGCAGGCAAGGGAGGAGGAAAAGGCTGGTCTGGCAGAACTCCGCTATGCCCTGAGGAAAAGACTAACCACAACTCAGAGTTGATCAAAAAAATAAATAATGATTGAGGAAAATATAAAATGTATAAGCTAGAGCTAAATGTTAAAATGTCAAATGTAATTGGTCTCTACTATTGGTCAGGTAAAGGTTAGGTTGGGGGTAAAATATAGACAGCAATAATAAAAAAGTGGGATTGTAAATTATGCATATTTTAGAAGGAAGACAATACCTATGTCGAATACTTAAGCTGATCCTTCTCATGAAAAAAAAACTAACCACTCTCCGGCGAGCTAAGTGGCATAGGAGGAGGGGCTAGGAGAGAGCCAGGAGACATGTCGCCTTTATTTCTAACCCTTTTGGATTTACAAAGAAGCTCCTCGGGCAGAAAAAAAGTGGCCATCTTGCGTGCACTGAAGAAGAGGTTAATAAGTACCTCAGTACCACCTAAAGTGACAGTGCAAGAGACAAAGATCGCGGGCCATGTAAAACATTGATAACTCCGCCGGAACCCACCTTGGCATTTAACACCAGGGAGCCAACTTTGAAGGAAGTTGAATAAGTTGTCAACGCCGCTAGAACTAGTTCCGCACCAGGCCCGAGTGGAGTGCCGTACGTCATCTTTGTAGGAGGGGGAAGCTGTGGGCAGTCCCTCTTTGTACCGAGAGAAACAGTTGTACTGCAACAGTTGCGCAATATCCTGGGCAGTCTGTGAAGTGCCAAATCTCAGCTGTGATTTGATGAACAGACTGTGGAAGGATTGTGGTCAATGTTGTCCATCACAGCAGTGGTGAACAGCCCTTTCCGTAGCACCGGTGGACAGACCACATCCTCCTCAACATACTTGCTTACTGTGGCATCTCCCAGATGAGCTGATGGTTCCCATGTTCATGCAGCGATTCAACCATGCTTCTCTTCCTGGTTTTGGCAAACGCAGACATACCAATGTATACTGGGAATGGAGTTTCTCTATCTTTGGAATGTCTGTGGGCAGTCCCTCTTTGTACTGGGAGAAGCAGTTGTACTGCAACAGTTGCGCAATAGCCTGGGCAGTCTGTGAAGTGCCAAATCTCAGCTGTGATTTGATGTCGGCTCCATGGTCTTTGGTTCAAACAAATTGCATGAGAGATAGGGAGATGGCCTCTTTGATACATCCCTCATGGAATTTTCCATCAAATCTGGACTGATGATCTAGAATATGCCTTCTCAGGATTTTTGTACACCAAGTTGATCTAGATGCTATCGGTAAAGGTTGTACATATTTGCGAGATGGAAGGTGGAAGGAGCATCAGAATTGAGACTGGTTTCAACAATATAGGTGACCAGTTCAGAAAGAGCCATAGGAAAGATGGCTGGTGGAACTGTTTCACTCTGACTCTTTCTTAAGCAATTTTGAGGTGGAGTTTCTCTCCGTTGTAAAGATGAATGAGACACAAATGATGGTATTTATGCTTCTGTGTAATAGCATCAGCACCACTTAGTTGAGCCAATAATTTACCATCATTCAGTGTTTGTGCACATTATTATAGTTTGTCATTCAGGGGCATTGTCATTACCTGACGTAGATCAGATTCAGGAGATATGTTATCACAAAGAATGCAAACCTGATCATCTAGACTTTTCTACATCATGGTTCTGCAACGCTTTGTTTGGCCTTCATCTGTCTCACTACATTGAGCATCAGATTGTTGCTTCTGGGCACAAAGTAACTTTGTGTTGTTAAACCAAAGTCGATAATTGTAGTGATACTTCCCTTGGTTCCTTCTCAAAGTAGCTTCTATAACACCACCTTCATCCAGTCGTTCCAGGTCCAGGGTCAGTGGCATTTTATTGATCTTGTGAAAGAGTGGAATGTGGGTGGCAATAATTTTATAGCCATCATGTTGAGAAGCATGATGGGTAGGTTGGAGATTGGAGGGGTTCCTTTGTGTTTGTCTGACAAAGACAACATTTCATCTAATTAGTAGGCCTCTTGGCTGACATGGGATTGTCATTTGCCATTTGTTGTCTGATTAAGGCAGAGAGGTTATCCTTTTACCACCTCCATCATAGACAAAGTACAGATTCAGGTATGGGATACAACTAGGTTCGGGTCACCTTTTAATTTTTTATTTATTTAACTAGGTATGTTGACTAAGAACAATTTCTTATTTACAGCAACAACCTGGGAGCAATTAGGGTAAAGTGTCTTTTACCCAGCAACATTTTTTTGGCTCAGTCGGGAATCGAACTGGCAACCTTCTGACTACAAGTCTGACTCCCTACCCACTGAGCCATCTGCGCCCCAATGATCACCTAGCCTGATCATTCATCCAGTGACATTTAAGGCCTGTGTGATCTGTTACTTCCAGATAAGCATACATGAAGTCATGTATTGCCCCGCTAACCCTTGGCTCAGCTCTCCCGTGCTGGCACAGCCTGTCAATTCAGTTGCGGTTATCTAACTACATCTAATTGATGAGAGGCTGTTAGACAGACAGCATTTGGGACACTAAACTTAGCTACAGTGGGTATAGAAAAGAATCAACCCCCTGTAAATTAATCATATTTTGTTGCTCTGCAGCCTGAAATGAAAACGGACGGACACTGTTTTTGTTTTATTCAGCTATATGTACAACTCATAACATCCAAGTGAAAGATATAATACCAGCTTGTCAGAAAAAAGAAATTACAAATCAAAAAACAGAATCACTGAGTTGGAAAAAGAATCACCCCCCTCCTAAAAATGACTTGTAAACCCAACCAGGTGTAGTTAATCACCTTCTCAATAGCACACAAAGCCAATTGACTTTCAACTGTGATCAGCTGTGGTCATTTTGATTAGCTCAGCATGAAACAAGTTTTTCCTGAAGCATTTCAGTCCTTGGTAGTGCAACTGAAGACAACAATCAACTATGGGTGGCAAGGCATTGTCAAAAGATCTATGATTTTGAGATTTCTAGAGTGTTGCAAGAAAAAAGCCACTCCTTAATAAAGGCCACATGCAGTCACGACTGAGCTTTGCCAAAACGCACCTTGAAGATTATATGGTCACTTGGAAAAAGGTGTTATGGTCAGATGAGACTAAAATGGAGTTGTATGACCTCAACACCAAGCGATATGATTGGTGAAAATCCAATACAGCTCACTATCTAAATAACACCATTCCTACACTAAAGCATGGAGGTGGTAATATCATATTATGGGGTTGTTTCTCTGCAGCAGGGACTGCAGCACTTGTCAGGATAAAAGGAAAAATGGATGGAGCAAAATACTGTCAAATTCTTGAGGAAAACCTGCTGCTCTCTGTTTGAAAGTTGTCACTGGGAAGATTTACCTTCCAAGATGACAATGACCCAAAGCACATAGTAAAACTGACTACACAGTCATTGAAGGAGAAAAAGGTGAATGTCCTTGCATGGCCTAGTCAGAGCCCAGACTTAAACCCCATTGAAAATATGTGGAATGACTTGAAGACAGCAGTCCACAAACGGTCACTATCAAATTTAACTGAACTTGAGCAACTGAACTTGAGCAGTTCTGCAAAGAAGTGTGGTCAAATATTGCAACGTCTAGATGTTGGTGTTATATGTTTCACTTGGATTATAAATTGCACTGAGTAAATACAGCTGAATGAAACCAAAACTGTGTGTCTTTATTTCAGGCTGCAAAGCAACAAAATGTAATTTTTAATGGGGGGGATCCTTTTCTACACCCACTGTATACTATTATTACTAGTCAAGAACTACAGTGTAAGTAAAACTAGATCAGCTGACACTGAAACACATGAGTTCCACAGCAGTGAAGTCACCAGTGTGCCCTGGTTGTGTAATGACTTTCACAAATTAAACACATTAAATTTAGCTCTGACAGAAATGGTGGCCATATTGAAAAAGGTCACCATCTTGATTTTTTGAGTGGCACACACCTTTTTCCATGAGAATGTTCCTTGAAGAATATTTATTCCAAATATAATGATAGCATCACCATTTGAAAAATTAATAAAAGGATTCAAAAATTCCACATGGTGGCCATTTTTTCAAGATGGCCACCATGTGCAATTTTTGGGTGGCCAACGCCTTTTTCCCAAAAAGTGACCATTAGAGAGTATCTGTACCAAATGTTATGCTTTTATACCAATTTGATTGATTTTCTTGAAATATACCATTAATCTGCTGCACTATAACACTATTAAACAAAATATCCTCAGTAATTAGACAAACTAGGGTAAATACAGAGACATTGACCAAATAAGCAACATCTTAAGTTTGAGGAATGAGGTTGTATATTGCTCATTTCCGAATACCTTTTTCTTCAGTCTGTGTACCATTTGTATTTAAACTTTATTTTAGGACCCATTTCTCAGTATTTATGTCTCTTTTCAAAACTCTACACATAGTCCCATTACCCAACTTTCAGTGTTGCACAAATTAACAACAGTTAATCTCACATTGAAAATGCACTAAAACTACATCTGAGTGAGAAATGTATTCATGTCATTTAATGCATTTTGTGACAAAGCAATAAAAAAGAATCCATACTTTAGCCCGCAGACTGCTGTTGTGCTCAATGTGTGAAGAGTTATGAAAAAGTGACCTATACATATTGAGAAATTGGTCCTAGTGATTGTACACAACTATTCACAAAATGACACAATGCTTATAAATCAACCCTAAATCAGCAATAAATCCCTGAGCATTGCATTGGCGTTGTGCTTAAATAGTTTTACATAGGTAAAGGATCCCTTGATTATGAACAAACAGAGGCATCATGCCCATTGAAACTAAGAGGGCACGTGCCCCCTCAGATTTTTGAGCCAAGTGGACTTTCCTTTTAATATCTGTATTTGTGGGCACGTTTCTCTGTGTTGTGTACACTAGAGATGCGTGGATGGGCTATTATTTCATTCGCAACCGCATCACAAAACTCATCATCTGTCCGCCATCCATCCGCACCAAAGTTTTTGACCTATTTTTTTAAAACCGCACCCGCCTGTAATCCGCTGATTGGGCGATGCAAGGCACTGCTGACGCGAGATAGAAAGCGCTTGACTCAGAATATCAGCAGTGTACTCCTTCTCCGATCGGCGCACAGGGACAAAAATAAATAAATAGCCTAAATAAAACGGCAAACCTGACCTTACCTGACCTGGCTACTGTGCAATATTATCATTGTAATAAAAACGCAATTTCGCACATAATTTCAACATGCTGCTATTTAGCCTACTACTAATAAATGCCTATTGCACTTTATTTTTTGCAAAAAGGAAAAATCTTGAAAAAAATAAGTCATTCACATAGGCTAATTAACTCTATGCACTTGCACTATCATGTCAGGGTGACGACTAGGCAGGACGAGCCTGTTCTGAAGACTCCCGTTCATTTTGAATGCATGACAGTGCAATTGATTTTATACCAGCAGGCCTAACAATCATACAATAAACAAAGTATGGAGCCTCGATATTGAAGAAACGCCGGCTCTATTCATTCGAAAGTCCACCGCACAACAGTGCAACATGCATGTTCACATTTTTTACTGTCCATAACAACCCCAAGACTTGAGTGCTCTCCTTGCACATCTAATTAATGAGCAAAGCGTTCCGACTACTTTTCTTACCTGCTTTTTTGCTGTGGGTGTTATTGAGCTTGTAGAAGTTTAGCCCTTGCGTTCTTAGTATAGAACGAGACACGACATGGGAGATTAATCATCGGTGAACTTGCACTGTAGGCCTATTCTACTTTCTTGTTGCACACTGGAGAAAAAAATGCTGGTAGGCTACCATAGGCTACTTGATTTAAACTTTTTGTTACCTTTAGTGAACTTGACTAGTTCAAAGTGTGCTCGATTTTTTTCGGATGTAAGTAACAATATTTAACAATGTATATATTTTCATATTTAATTAAAATATTATTATTCGTCACGTCATCCGCCCGATCTGCGGTTGATATAACCACCAACCGCGCATCTCTAATGCACACTGTGCCCCCTTAAAAAAATAGGTGCATGACGCCCCTGTGAAAAAATATGCATGAATAAAAAATATGCACTAACCTCTCTTCTCTCTTGGTCATCCTTTATTGCACCCTGCCTCAGTATGACTTTCTATTGTATCTCTGTTTGTCTCATTATTCCGTGTAAAGCAAAGTTTAAAATGATAATTATATGGGTATGCATGACGGGTTATTGTGTGTTTGTCTTTCACAGCATGTCGCTCATTTTCTTATTAAATAAATAAAATGAGCTACTTTGAGAGTTAGGCTATATATTTGGGTCACACATTTAGCTAGTTAAAGGACAACTCCGGCGCAAAATTAAACTAGCTGTCACTGTCAATTACACACAGGTACTGAGTCGACCATTCTTTGGGATATTTTTTCATGCTAATCGAATGTGGCCAGTTTTACAGCAAACTGATAATTACCTTTTAATGCTAGTTCTGAAGGCATATTTAAAGTCAAAATAAATTGCTATTTAATTTAACACTAACAAGGCTCCAAACTTACATGGTAGCATAATGAGGGTCACTACATGCAAACCGAACCATTGAGAATGCTGTAAGTGTACAGACAGTTTACAAGAAATATAGTTTAAAAGACTGTACCTTTCAAGTATACAGCCAGACGCCAACTTTGCAAATAGTCTCAACCAGTCGAACCAAACACAATTTGCTCAATATTTTAAATAATAGCACCGACGTAAAACATATCTTGTCTAGTGTACTTACTCGGTGGATAACTGTTGATCTGGTCCCTCCGATATGGGTTGCCGCTTCCAATTTATTTTAGGTACATGGAAAAAACTTTCAAGTACAGCCTTGTTTATCAGAGAGGGGATATCTTTAGACTGTACAAAACACTGTATCTCTTGGGTGTCGCAAGGCAACAGGTCACACTCCGTGCAACACATTCACTCCTGTTCAGTGTCCATAGCTTCACAATGTCCCCAGGTACACCACCAGTTTCCTGAAGTACGAGGCTGTGTTGTGGCATTGAGAACCGCTAGCTCTCTCTCGTAGCCCATGCATGGAGCTCCTGCAGCTCTTCCTCCGTGAATACCGACTCGAAAAGATAAGGGCGTCCATCAAACAGAAAGGGTTTGTCAGTTGAATATTCCGCCATCTCTTTACTGTGTATCCTGTGGAAGAAGTAGTCTATGTTGCTTTCAGTGCTTCTCTTATGCGCTCAATGCTTTCTTTAGGAAACAACAAACCATATGAGCAGAGCCGGTGCTAGCTATGGGCAAGAATCGTTCACCTGGCAACACTAACTTGGGTTTTCCTCTTCAAAAGAATAGTGCTCATAATTTACAATTATCAGTTTTAATTCATTGCATAGGTAATGTGTTCATGTGTTGTTAAAATGTATTTATTGTTGGATAAAACAGACTCTAGTGATTTTTTTTCCCCATGAGACACTGGCAATATTCATTCAAATTGTGTGTACAACGTATTTGGTAATGTTTGGTAAAGTCACTGTTCAGCTCACATAGCACAGCGTTCGACTGGTCGAGACTCTTTTGCCAAGATGGCACCTGGCTGTATACTTGAAAGGTACGGTCTTTTAAACTATATTCCTTATATACTGTCTGTACACTTACAATGTTCTCAATTCTTCAGTTTGCATGTAGTGACCCTCATTATGCTACCATGTAGATATGGAGCTATTTGGAGCCTTGTTAGTGTTATAAAGTAGTGATTTATTTTAACTTCAAATATGCCCTCACAACTAGCATTGGTAAATATTAGTCTGCACTAAAAATGGCCACATTCGATTAGCATGAAAACATATCCCAAAGAATGGTCGACTCGGTACCCATGTGTTTTTGACACCTAGGTTCATTTTGTGCTGGAGTTGTCCATTAATAAAGTTACTTTGCAGTACAGTACATAATCAGAGCTTTTGAATGCTGGCTAATTAGCTACTGACTGACTTTAGAGATAGATAGCTTGACACCTGACTGAATTATCAGCAACTATTTTCTTTACCATTTTGAAAACTTGTTTTCCAACAGTCTGCTTTGTTTTAGAAGTCTTTCTATTTTTAAAGCAGCCGCAGGAGTTTGGCACCTCAACTGCTGTGTCACTGCCGTCGCGCACACTCGAGAGCAGACTTCTGAACACGCTGTTCGAGGTCATCGAGCAGAGAGGAAACATTAATGTGTCACATTGCCTGGTTGGTATTAGTGAGAGACAGGCGCGAAGGTTCAATAATGGTTTATTCTTCCAAACAAATATACAGCCACGTGGGGCGAAACAGGAGACACTAGTAACTTCTGACTTAGAGACACCTAACGGACGACACATGACAGGATACATTGAACGACAAGAACAAGGCAGAAACACTAGGGCTAAATACAC
>JACXGM010021028.1:0-17477 GCA_016801145.1 Umbra pygmaea | reverse complement strand
CCCCGGGCCGCCCTCTGTCCCTCCTGACCCCGGGCCGCCCTCTGTCCCTCCTGACCCCGGGCCGCCCTCTGTCCCTCGAGACCCCGGGCTGCCCTCTGTCCCTCCTGACCCCGGTCCGTTTCTGTTGCCCACCCCGGTGTTGTGGGCTTAGGGAGGGGGCTCTGTTGCATCCGGACCATTAGGGTCAAGGATGACCCCCCTATTCCTTTGTTTTAAGTTATGTCTCTTGTGTATTGATTTCCTTTGGTGTCTATTCAGTGTTTTTACACAGTGGTTATGTTAACGTTTAGGTTGGTTCCCCCTAGTGTTCCTTTAGTGGTTTGTCTGTTGGTTCCTTTCTGTATTGTGTACTGTCGTTGTCATGGTTTCCTTTGATTACTTCCCAGGTGTCTATCGTCAGCCCCCGTTTGTTTGAGTATTTATTCCTTGTGTTTCCTCCTTGTCCTTGTCGTTCATTGTTTTGATGTTGCGTGTCCTACGAGTTCATGTTTTAGGATATATATCCGTTTTTGCCCCACGCGGCAGTTCTTTTTTTCTGAGTTTATGTAATAAACAACATTTGATCGAATCTCCTTCGCACCTGCCTCTCTCCACTGACATCAACGAAACGTAACAGTGGGTCTATGTTCATGTATTGCTTAAATTAGTCTGTTATTGGACGCTAGCGAATGTTTTTCAAATGTATCATGTTTTCACGAGACACCGACAATATAAAATATTATTCTGTGTACAACATATTCGTTATTGTTTTAAATTTTTGTTGTAATTGAAAACATGTTAAATGTTTGTTTTTGCAATTAATTCACAATGGTTATTGCAATGAATTAAAACCAGCACTATTATTCTGAATGGACAAATCAGAGTTTGTGTTGACGAAATAATATAGTGTTGCCAAGCGACCGTGAGTGCCCCTCCCCCGCTTGAACCGTGCCTGCTTCCTACTTCCTGTCTGTAATGTGTTTAGAAAAAAAGGTGACTGTCTAAAAAACACAACCGATTTTGAGGCACTATAGCTCTGACTGCGTTTAACTGACAGGGATAAGCCACCACGCGTTATTTGCGCATAATTCTCCTCTTTCCAACGGTATCACGCTTCTGTTGCTAGCATATAGGGTTCACGAGATAATTGCGTTTTGACGCAAAGTCAAAATCACTTTGAAGGGTTAAAGGTGGTGGGGCGGTGCCACACCACTTTGAAAAGTACTGGGGCAAATGCCAGCTCGCCACACATCTGCTGGCGCCTCTGGCTAAATGCAAAGTGAGTGTGTATTAAGTTGTACTCCATAGATTATTTGTTTTGGGCTTAACTGTCGCCCGTTTAACACTAGAGCCCACTGGCTTTCATTTATTAATTTTTTTCTGTCTCCTGAATTCTCTCCACTACACTCCAGCTGTCAAACTCTCAGACCTCGAATAATGCAAAGAAAATATGTTCATATTTATTTTTAAACACCTCAATACTAATGTGAATTTATGAGTTCAGAAATTATTTTGTTTGCCGGTGGTACCCCCCCGAGTGCCTGTTCCCCCTGCCCCCCTCCCGTTGGTGTCCTGGTAGCTTCGAAAGCCACTCCTTGGGGGGGGGGGTACTGTCATGGTTTTCGACCTACATGGCATGAACCACCAGTGCCCTCTTGTGTCTGTCTGTTTGTACTGTTACTCTGGACTCTTAGATCATTATCTGTACCAATCACTCAGTGTCATAACCTGTGTGTCGTTAGTTCAGGCATTAGCAGCATATATATTTATATATATATATATGTTTGTCATGTTCTCTGTTTGTGATTGTTACCATGTAGCATGTTCATGTGTTGCTCCCGCATTCTTTACAAGCATTTTGGATAACTGTTATACTAGGCATATCTATGTAGTTGTGCTCATAAAATTGCATCACCTGGCAGAAATAGCGAAATTTTGTCATTTTTGTCATTGCTACTGAAGGGGGTAATACACCGTATTGAGAACTTAGTGTATGCATACTTTTGAACATGGGTTATTTTATTATTTTCTTTGTTTTGTTTTATGATTGTGCCATTCTGTTCGGCCCTACAGTTGAATATGATTCCCATGACAAATAAAACATTTCTTTAAAAATGGTACTATTACCAATTCTCCAGGGGTATGCTAATTTGAGCACAACTGTATAATATTACCAAAGTTAGCGCCTAGCACTTTTGTCTTCCTGTTGTTAAAGTGTTGTTTCAGTTCATTAATTAGTTCATCAGTTTATTCCCAGGGCATACTGATGATGTTTCTTTAAGTTTATAAACAACATATTTCTTATCTCTAACATTATTTGTCATTTCCAGAATTGCTTATTAGTTGTTGAACTGCTACCATCAAAAATCCAATAAGATAATATAACTGAAATTCCTACTATATTTTAAATGTACAATATGCAACTTTTGTAGTTAAAGCATTTAATACAAAATTAGACACACATTTCAATATGCTTATTTACACACAATATGACATGACCTCTGTATTTCTAAAAATAAAACTTTTGCAGGCCTGATAAAAATGACTTGAGTTCATGCAACCTGCAAACCTAGTTGCTTTCTAATTTTCTTCCAATATTCCCTCTACCCATTTACAAAATAAATGCATAATATTGTGAATGAAAGCAATATCTCATGGTATAATTCATACACTGTACAAATAAAAATGGTTTTCTGATACCAGTCGATTTCGATGCGAGAAAATAAGTGAAGTAGGCTTTTTCATGGCACCAGTTTTTTTCCCATTTTAAGCACTGGAATGAGATGAACAAAACTGGGTTCATAGATTTCAATCCGCTTAACAAAAATAAAAATATAGCAATTTGATTTGAAACAAGCTGTTATTTTGACAAATTCAATTTGGAATATGTTCCATGAAGTGTTTGTAGTAATGTGCATCCTACAAAATGTTTTTTGTTTTGTGCCAGAGTTTGGTGTAGCGGATTAAGCAACTCTGGATCACACGCACCCCCTGGTGATGAGGGTTCAATCCCCATCTCGGCGACAGTCTTTGCCCTTCCTCTCTGTCTCCCCCTACATACCTGTCTCCCCACAGTAGCTTCAGTGCTTTCAGCTGTCCTAATAAAAAATGGTAAAAATAACCTCTCCAAAAAAATTACAAAATGATTGCATGTTTTGAGTCTCTAAGGTTCAAAATCTAGGCCAATTGATGATGTTTAAAAAACATAATTTGATTCCAGGTGAATATTCCAAGGTCTTATTATTCTTGTTAACATGGTCTCAAATGTATATAGCCTAGCGTAGTGCATGTGTGCATTAGAGGCGTGCTGACTCAGCGTACAGGGTGGGGTTCTCCGATATTTAAAATAAGATTTCTCTTTCTGTAGCCTAGCACGCACCGACCAAAGAAGAAGGCTGTCAACAACCACAAACCTCTGAATGGGCTGCTGGGAAATGGTTTCAGGATTGTTCCTCCACATGTTGCCTGAGTCCTAAATGGTAGCCTTTTTTAGCGGTCACTACCTTTGAGCACTAGTGCACTATATAGGGAAAATTATGCCATTTGGGATACAATGATGCTCTATAAAAAGTAATCACCACTTCAAAGCCGGTTAGCCTGTCCTCCATGACATACTGTACTGTAATGCATTGCAGTTGTTAAGAAACGTGTATATATAACGAGCGTTTTGAAAGGGTGTAAACTGTAAATAAATATTTAGCTAAAATAACCAGTTGTTCCTTTGAATTCCTCGCAGGAAATAAGCTACCATAATATCTTAGTTTGCATTTTTTATTCTTCTGATCTGGAGTTCAGGAGGAGGTCTACCACTGCGTCCACACATCAGAGGACATATGAAAATGGAGTCTGCTATCACATGGTTATCAGAGAGACAAGATCCTGAGGTAGTCTGCCTGATCGCGGCTATGGGACGATGCCTCGCTGGAAGAGCCTTCTGGGAAATGAAAAGGCTGTTTCTCCCACAGTTGTTGGAAGAAAGGACACAGTGAAGGAGGATTCTGAGAGAAGCTCCTGGGTTGTTTCCAAGGTGACAAACCAACAGCAGAGCTGTTTAGGAGGTGTTTTGTTTGTTTTGCAGCTCTGCCCAGAGGCACAGAACCCAGGGCAGGACTGACCGCCTGGGTTTCAGAACTGACCGCCTGGTTTCAGGACTGACCGCCTGGGTTTCAGAACTGACCGCCTGGTTTTAGGGTTTCCCATCCGGTTCATTTCCATTGTCTTGAGAGGTATTGAAAGATCATAGAGAGAGCAGCTTGATTGAATTATCTCTCACACACGTGCACACAGACACACACACAGACAGATGTTTCCACACACACACACACACAAACATAAAGTAAATCTTATTGATGTTTCACTTAACGTCTGTGTCGTATGTTACATGAATTGTTATGTCCGGCCTGGCTTAACCATTGCAAAAAGGACATTCAAAACCTAAGATAAACACTAGGATATTTCCCAGGAACAATATAATACAGACACTATATTATACAGAATCTATTTAATATAGACTCTATATAATACAGACTCTATACACTCACCTAAAGGATTATTAGGAACACCTGTTCAATTTCTCATTAATGCAATTATCTACTCAACCAATCAAATGGCAGTTGCTTCAATGCATTTAGGGGTGTGGTCCTGGTCAAGACAATCTCCTGAAATCCAAACTGAATATCAGAATGGGAAATGAAGGTGATTTAAGCAATTTTAAGCGTGGCATGGTTGTTGGTGCCAGACGGGCCGGTCTGAGTATTTCACAATCTGCTCAGTTACTGGGATTTTCACGCACAACCATTTCTAGGGTTTACAAAGAATGGTGTGAAAAGGGAAAAACATCCAGTATGCAGCAGTCCTGTGGGCGAAAATGCCTTGTTGATGCTAGAGGTTAGAGGAGAATGGGCCAACTGCTTCAAGCTGATAGAAGGGCAACTTTGACTGAAATAACCACTTGTTACAACCGAGGTATGCAGCAAAGCATTTGTGAAGCCACAACACGCACAACCTTGAGGCTGATGGGCTACGACAGCAGAAGACCCCACCGGGTATCACTCATCTCCACTACAAATAGGATAAAGAGGCTACAATTTGCAAGAGCTTACCAAAATTGGACAGTTGAAGACTGGAAAGATGTTGCCTGGTCTGATGAGTCTCGATTTCTGTTGAGACATTCAGATGGTAGAGTCAGAATTTGGCATAAACAGAATGAGAACATGGATCCATCATGCCTTGTTACCGCTGTGCAGGCTGGTGGTGGTGGTGTAATGGTTTGGGGGATGTTTTCTTGTCACACTTTAGGCCCCTTATGCCAATTGGGCATCGTTTAAATGCCACAGCCTACCTGAGCATTGTTTCTGACCATGTCCATCCCTTTATGGCCACCATGTACCCATCCTCTGATGGCTACTTCCAGCAGGATAATGTACCATGTCACAAAGCTTGAATCATTTCAAATTGGTTTCTTGAACATGAAAATGAGTTCACTGTACTAAAATGGCCCCCACAGTCACCAGATCTCAACCCAATAGAGCATCTTTGGGATGTGGTGGAACAGGAGCTTTGTGCCCTGGATGTGCATCCCACAAATCTCCATCAACTGCAAGATGCTAGCCTATCAATATGGGCCAACATTTCTAAAGAATGTTTTCAGCACCTTGTTGAATCAATGCCACGTAGAATTAAGGCAGTTTTGAAGGCGAAAGTGGGTCAAACACAGTATTAGTATGGTGTTCCTAATAATCATTTAGGTGAGTGTATGCAGACTATATAGTAGACTATATAATAGTCTGCCCACCTAACTTGCAAACCTGCAAACCCTAACCATAACAACCTAACTTTAATGCGTAAACCTAACCCAACATTAACCCCTTACCCTAACTATTCCTGACTTTCTGTTTTACATTTTCATGTAATATCAGGACATTTTGATTCTTAATAAAAGGTACCGACACACCCTGAGTATCGCGGTTTGTCTGCTAAAGGAAATAAATCAAAGAGTCTGACTTTAATTATGGGAGGTTTCATTGTTCAACTCTGAAGGTGCGCATGATGAGGAACATCTGCAGATGAACAACTAACCCAGTGTGTGTGTGTGTTATAGTGTGTGTGTGTGTGTGTGTGTGTGTGTGTGTGTGTGTGTGTGGTTCAAGCACTCACAATGAATCATTAGGCAATTTGTTCTGTGAGATAATTTGCATATTCAGGATCATTTCGGCTGACATAAGCCTTAACAGCTTCTTTTACACGTTGAGCTCGTGCTACCACCGAGAGGTTCTCTCTTCCACTGCTGCTGTGGAAATTAGAATATAACTCTAGATCTTCGAAAATAAGAATTAAAGGTCTAGTTTGACACACGGCTGTAAACTTGTCCCATAGTCAAATATAGTAGAGCCTGCTGAAAACATTTAATTGTTTGGACATTCCATTTGATTTACCAATCCTTGTTTTCTCAGCTTCATCACTGGACGGGATGTAATACAGTGCAGCTTGTTTGTGATATGACCTACCAATAGGGTTGTCATCTCTTGTGTTTTTCTTCCACTAAGGGAAACAAGCAAGAACAGTTAGAGTTCAAAATGGCCAACAGAGATCAAAACAACCAGCTTCATTTTAAAGTTCTGACACGTGAAACTTCTCAGTGCGGGGGTGCATTCAGAACACTTTAATGTTTGCTAAAGTTCACCTTAATGTTCACCTTTTCCCAAACACATTGTGCATGGTTTTTCCTGAAAACCTTTGAGGTTTATTTGCTCCCCTTGGGTGTGTGCGGTACACTGTGGCCTGAAAAACATTGTGCCAAAGTCAGCCAAATTCAGTGTGTGACTGCAATTGAGTAAAATGTTGTATTACCCACAATTGTCTTGACAAAGCTTCCTGTGAAAGTATAGAAAGTAAAACAAGTGAGAGAACTCGATTATCTCTAAACCGTTGGACTTCCTCCCGATTCTAAATGCAGAGGACATGGTTTAAAATATCCAATAGATGAAGTTAACATGTTCTTGGGACTGTTGATCTCAGGGAACAAGACTGCTGCTAGCTGAGCGTCCAGTGGATGGAGTGAGGCGTGAGGATGAGAAGGCAGAAGCATTAACAATGGTTAACTTCACCACAGTAACTAAACTGTACGAACACACAATACTGAATGCCAAATCAAATTACTAGTGTGCTCTTGCACGTAGAGACAAACGACATATCAAACAAAATGTACAGGCTGTCAGCTATTTGCAATGAACAAATCAAACAAAATGTACAGGCTGTCAGCTATTTGCAATGAAAAAATCAAACAAAATGTACAGGCTGTCAGCTATTTGCAATGAACAAATCAAACAAAATAAACAGAATGTCAGCTATTTGCAATGAACAAATCAAACAAAATGTACAGGCTGGCAGCTATTTGCAATGAACAAATCAAACAAAATGTACAGGCTATCAGCTATATGCAATGAACAAATCAAACAAAATGTACAGGCTGTCAGCTGTTTGCAATGAACAAATCAAACAAAATGTACAGAATGTCAGCTATTTGCAATGAACAAATCAAACAAAATTTACAGGCTGTCAGCTATTTGCAATGAACAAATCAAACAAAATGTACAGAATGTCAGCTATAAGCAATGAACAATTAAAACAAAATGTACAGGCTGTCAGCTGTTTGCAATGAACAAATCAAACAAAATGTACAGAATGTCAGCTATTTGCAATGAACAAATCAAAGAAAATGTACAGGCTGGCAGCTATTTGCAATGAAAAAATCAAACAAAATGTACAGGCTGTCAGCTATTTGCAATGAACAAATCAAACAAAATGTACAGGCTGTCAGCTATTTGTAATGAACAAGTCAAACAAAATGTACAGGCTGTCAGCTATTTGCAATGAACAAATCAAACAAAATGTACAGAATGTCAGCTATTTGCAATGAACAAATCAAACAAAATGTACAGGCTGTCAGCTATTTGCAATGAACAAATCAAACAAAATGTACAGGCTGTCAGCTATTTGCAATGAACAAATCAAACAAAATGTACAGGCTGTCAGCTTATTGCAATGAACAAATCAAACAAAATGTACAGGCTGTCAGCTATTTGTCATAATGTACAGACTGTCAGCTATTTGTCATAATGTACAGGCTGTCAGCTATTTTTCATAATGTACAGGCTGTCAGCTATTTGTCATAATGTACAGGCTGTCAGCTGTTTGTCATAATGTACAGGCTGTCAGTTATTTGCAATGAACAAATCAAACAAAATGTACAGGCTGTCAGCTGTTTGCAATGAACAAATCAAACAAAATGTACAGGCTGTCAGCTGTTTGCAATGAACAAATCAAACAAAATGTACAGGCTGTCAGCTGTTTGCAATGAACAAATCAAACAATATGTACAGGTTGTCAGCTATATACAATGAACAAATACAACAAAATGTACAGGCTGTCAGCTATTTGCAATGAACAAATCAAACAAAATGTACAGGTTGTCAGCTATTTGCAATAAACAAATCAAACAATATGTACAGGTTGTCAGCTATATGCATTGAACAAATACAACAAAATGTACAGGCTGTCAGCTATTTGCAATGAACAAAACAAACAAAATGTACATGCTGTCAGCTATTTGTCATAATGCACAGACTGTCAGCTATTTGTCATAATGTACAGGCTGTCAGCTATTTTTCGTAATGTACAGGCTGTCAGCTATTCGTCATAATGCACAGGCCATCAGCTATTTGTCATAATGTACAGGCTGTCAGCTATTTGCAACGAACAAATCAAACAAAATGTACAGGCTGTCAGCTGTTTGCAATGAACAAATCAAACAAAATGTACAGACTGTCAGCTGTTTGCAATGAACAAATCAATAAAAATGTACAGACTGTCAGCTATTTGCAATGAACAAATCAAACAAAATGTACAGGCTGTCAGTTTTTTGCAATGAACAAATCAAACAAAAGCAATTGAAATAGCTCAACACAACGAATGCTTCAAGTGGTTTCCATTATCAGTTTGCTAATGCAACTGATAATGACTTATCCAGTCTCAAAATTATACAACCCCTTTATGGCAAGCATCTTTATTACTTAGTAGATAATTGTGACCCACTGCGGATATCTAGGCTTGTCACGATTCATTTAGAGCGGAGGCAGGAGCGTCTTCACAAACATAACTTTATTTGACTTGAAGATGAACTGAACAGAAACAAACACAAGAACAAACATAAGGAACTAAACAAACCTATGTATAAACAATTTCAAACATGACATAAAGAACAAGAATAACATAAGATCAACACAACACTAAACATATGAACAAACTAAAAGACATCTACTACGGAGAACAAGAACAACCACGTACCTGAACAGAAACAATGAACCACACGGGATTAACAAACACTCAGAACTAAATACCCAACTAATGAGGGAAGGGTGTGCAGGTGGGGACTTAATCTACAGAACTGATAGGCTCACCAAAACATGTGACGGGATCATGTGACACAAAGAGGAGGAAAACATAACCAAAGCAAAACACACAGGGGAGAAACCACTACCAGGTGAACACAGAACAAGCACACAGACACTAGGGACATCGTGACACAGACTATAAAGGGAGAACTAAAACACCATGCACAGCACTGAATAGGAACAAAACATAAACACAGGAGAGTTAACTAACAAAACAAAACGCTATCATAAAGAATCCATAATCCAGCCCACACTGGATTATGGTGAGAAAGTATTTTTCTTTACATTTATGAAATTATAGATTCAGACCTTTGAAATTGTATATCATACACTGAAATAGAAGGAACATTTGGAAAGCTATGATTCTTCAAATGTTGACACTGTTAAGGCAGTAAGGTGATTGACTCAATTTGACTCTCAAGCAAAAAGACAGTAAATATAAAGTCTTAATTTGGAAACTTTTTGAAAATAAAATGTAAGTATTATTTCAATAGTAATAAGTATTCTTCTGTGTTAGATTTTACCCACTTATTTTATACTTTAGTATATTTGTAATACATTTAAAATAGCATTTTAGTACACTAAAAACATATAGGAAATGTATTATATAATTTAAATATGTCACTAGTAAACCGGCAATAGTAGATCAAATTTTAGTTTATTTGTATCTTATGAAAAACACTATCAAATTAATAAACATTTGAGACATAAGGCTTACTGGTAGTATTAACCACACATTGTTGCTCCAGGCAGAAGTAAGTGTTCTTGGTCACAACCTTGTAATGTTCCATTCTCACGGGGGACCAGTGAGATGGCTATCAATGTACTATTAAAATGTATGTTAATGAGAACTCACCCAAGTGATGGAATGGGAGTCTATATTGTTACAGATTGTTTCTGTCCAGTGTCAGATGTAGGCACAGGGAAAGTGATGTCCATGGCATCTGTCACAAAACTCTCTGATCATCTGTAAAATATATGTTTGCCTGGCTTCATAGCCTCATGAATGAATGAACCACATTGCCCTGGAATACACAAACACAAAAATATAAAATAAACAATGTTTGTGCTAAATTAAATAAAATGTGGCTAATGCTTTACATACAAGTGTCGTCATGGCTTCCTTGTAGAGATGCCAGACGGCTGCCTTTGTCACATGCGATGGCAACAGCTTTCCATCAAAGTTTTTCTGTCCTGGTTGGCATCCAGATAATACTACTACATTATCCTCTGCGTAATTGTTGATGAAGTTCACAACTCGGTGCAAATCCTCATGCTTCAAATGTAACTTCGGCTTGGTTAAGTCAGCTCTCTTTCTCATGGGATGCATTAGACCGTTCTCCATGTAAGGCTGGTGAAGAAAAGTCAGGCACGCCCTACTGATTATGAAAAACAAACACAACAATATCTTGTATTAGCCAAGACTTGGCTCAGCCCCCTTGACACAAGCTACACCTGTATCACATTCTGTATTCAGAGTATTCAAACGACTATACCTATTGTTTAGACATTAATTTCCTAAACAAGGCCCCAGAAATATTAACTACTTGAAATGTATGTTTCAAACCGTAGCTAGTTAGCTAGTTACCTTTTAAAACACATGTAAAAGGCAACTGAAAGATAGCTTAAATAGGTAGTTTACAATATGTTCTAAATTACAAATGTTAGTTTTGTACTTCAAACTGTATGTTTCAAACCATAGCTAGTTAGCTAGGCTAATGTTTCTATCAGTTTACTGATAGGCCTTTGTATAGCCTACCAGCTACCAACTAACATTTGGTTTTGTGCAACAATAAAACATACATTAAACAGGCAACTTAAAGTTCGCTTAAATTAGTAGTTTATAACATTTTCTAAATAACTAATTTTAGTTAGGTAGCTACTTCAAAACGTATTGGTTTTGAACTGTAGCTAACTGGATAGGCTAACATTTTAGGCTACCTAGCTATGCTAGCTATAGAGGCTAGCTAACAACGAAATGACAGTAATAGTTTTAGATCACATTCAAAATCCTTAACATTCAAAATCCTTAACGTACTTCAAAATATAACACAGGCAATCTAAAATGACATTAATAAGACAATAACACTTACCCATAGATATGAATGCAGGATTGTCTACACACTGATACTCCATGTACCATGTATGTAGTTCTCTGTCATTTACGCCCTTGCCAAAAATGTATACTTCAGTAAAGTTCAAGTATAGTTCCCAAGTATACTTTACATAGTAAGTATACTAATATCAATGCACTAGTGGTATACTTATAACTGTACTACTTTAATACATCTTAGGACTAAATTGGCCCACTTTTTAGTAAATAAAAGTATACTTTTATGTATACTATAAGTGTATAAGTAGTCAAGTTTGACTTCACAAATAGTTTATATTTAAATTTCATTTTGTACTATAAGTATACTACAAGTGAACTTATAGATATACTGCTAGTTTACTAGTGATATACTTACATTTAATATTGTATTTATTTATTTATTTTACCTTTGGCATGGTAAAATGCCAAAGGTAATTTTACCATGCCAAAGGTAAGCTGACTGAACAATTTCCTATTTACTACAACGACATGGGAACAATTACTTGCCGAAAGACACAATGACATTTTTGGCTCAGACGGGAATCGAACTGACAACCTTCTGACCATGAGTCTGCCTGCCTGTCCACTGAGCCATCTGCACCCCACACACCTCCACCCTACTTCTTTATCGTAAGGGCGTTTTGTCTGAACATTGACATGGTGGCGTTTTGTCATCTCGCTCATGCTTATAGAAAGTGTGTACCACCATCAGGACCATCAGGTCCTTATCTCTCTCTGTCAAAGATGCCGTGTTTGCCCTTATTGTGTAGAAGTGTTTTGCTAGACAAGACGCAACTTCCTGGCTTTCCTTTCGACTCTCCCCACACTTGCAAATCAAATTTCATGATTTTCTTCATCTCTTTGTTGTAGTTCGCTTCTACTGGACACTCAACAGATTCAAAAATTTGATCGACTTCTTGTGTTAAAACATCAGAGTTCATTGCTTCAAAATCACTGTCCAGATTAGAGTCAGTAGCATCTCCTACCATTCCTTCCTTAACGTTATCCAAATCATCGAGTTCCTCTTCCTCTGAATCAGATAGTGCCAGAACGCATTTGTCATTCTGTACAAAGTAATCTAAAACAACCTTTTCCCACTGATCTGTGTTTACAGCACTCTGTATATTAAGGTCAGCGATATGGTTGGGCATGAATGCAACTTGTCTGCAGTTCTCCATGCTATTGTGTTTTGAATGCCCAGCTGGTCACCCCGCGAGTGAATATAAACAAAAGAACATGAGACAGCAACCAATCAGAAAGATTTTTTGGCGCGGCCTTCTATTTATTTTGTTATAACAATTTTTGTTTAACTTATTTCACATATCTGCAGAATGCAAACAGATTTTTTTAAATCAAAATTGAAAGTTTCTCTCCATATGCCTAGATGTCTGTGTCGGGTCACAATTATGTTTCTGTTCTGACCTGCTGCAAATGAGATGCCTCTGGCAGCGTTCCTAAGGAATCTTAGCCCATTCGTCATGAGCAATGGCCTCCCGTTCAGTAATACTCTTGAACAGGGATGGACTGGGACAAAAATTCGACCTGGGACTTTGGATGGAGCGGCCAGCGGGGGGGTGGTCACTAACAATAATTCATATGTTCATATTTCACATAATTCACTTTTACAATGTAGTTCCATTCAAACGTATTTGCCTTTCTCATATGTTTATATTACACGTAATTGGGTTTTACAAAATAGTTTCCTCCAAACATAATTCATAAGATTTTGTGCTGAAAATTCATCTATCTTCTCCACACATGCCATTTTCACGTTCTGTCCACTTTCTTTTCAATGTGGTGTTCAGTTAGGTTACTTCAGCTTGGTAATTGTGCATCGTCACTCATGCGTCCCTTTGTTAGCATTGCTGCACATGCCTTATAAGTAACCCTTTGTGTGTCCGTCTCCTCCGAACTCCGCTGTCTACCTTCTCAACTGTCAGACAGTGACTTTGTATCCCACGTCTCGCTTCCTACTCATCGCCAATTGAAGCAGGCAGAGAGAAAGACATGCAGGCAGACATACAGGCTGACAGGCAGACAGACAGACAGACAGACAGGAAAGGAGACAGTCATGCCCCAGTGGCACGCTGATCACTGCGACACCAGACAAAAAGAGGTGGATGCTGAAACCACCTCCGCTGTTGTGGAAGGAACCATCTCGTCTGTAGACCACAACTTCCACTAAAAGTAAAGAGGAAATCAAATAATTTAACAGGTGCTTTCATACAAGACATCCACAGTTACCCAGTCTCTTGACATGCAGGTGACCCCACAGGAAACGCAAGTGCTATGCTCCGCCAACTGGGCTAAACACTTCTCGTAAGAGTGGTTATGCAAATGACAGGTGCAGCTTATTTCCAGATAAATTATCTTGTCCAGAATAATACTGGTATCTTCAAAACATTTCAAATTTCAGTCAATCTGCAGACAATTTTTACCACTATGATTTAAGGTTAATTAATTCATCATAACATCACTAGATGGGACAACTACCTCTCATTATCAGAAAGTACTCTGGAAACTTTACATCTGTTAAGGGTTTACAAAAGGGTTCTAAATATTTTATTAGGGTTAAGTAAGCATTTATAAATCCATTGTAAACATGGATAAATGCTAAAATATCTATATATAGTGGTATTGCTGATATGAGCAGTAGTCAATACGTATTATAGTTTGAGATAATATCCTTGACATTATCTCTATAAATAAACAAAAGGCAGAGACAGGGATGGGAAGAGCATGAAAAAATAGACAGACTGACAGACAGAAAGAATAGAGAGACGGAGAGACGGAGAGACGGAGAGAGGGAGAGACGGAGAGAAAGAGAGAGAGAGAGAGAGAGAGAGAGAGAGAGAGAGAGGGAGAGAGAGAGAGAGAGAGAGGTGTATGCTGGTGCGCAAACAGGAAGGACAAATGGTCATGGCTTGGTGCCATGTCCCTGTGTCCAGAGTAAGGGTAGATTATTGTTATTATTATGATTACTATGAAGCTGCTGGACATGTTCAGGGAGCTCAATGAGCTAGCTTGTCCCAGCGTCCATTGAAATGATGTTCACCTCTCTCTCTTCTCCAAATAAATATTTATCAGTCAGGGTGTTTTGATGCTTCGTTAGGCTGGATAATTTGCGGCAGCAGTAATATTTGTAAGAGAGAGCAACCTGGAAGGTGTCCGGAAACGTGTGTCCTTCAGGGGTCGATGGGTAAAGTGCCGTGTTTACTACGACACACACTCCAACCCTCGGAAGGGTTTGCCTTTACTTCCAATTAGTACTACACTACTAGATGAAATAGTTTTTTAAAGTTCATAACATGAATAATTCAGCAATTTAATATGGATATTTAAAACCTCTGTAGGTATAAAATATGTATACATAACATACATAATTAGAAAATATAATTCAATTGGCCAGTAATGTTATTTACCCTACTCTACAAATAGTTGTTATCTGGGTTTTGTAAGTTGCAAAGTATAATAAAAGAATCGTACAGTCTCACAGTTATTAAAAAATACATTGAAAATTACTTTTCTAAATACCATATTTGACCTTGTGTATATTTTCATGTTGTTTTATGTGTCTGAAGGTAGTTATAAGGTTTGAACCCAAACATTTAGTTATGCCACTCGGTTTTATAAGACTCCCTGAACGGTACACTTTACAGTAAAGTGTAATTCCCGGACTCCTGAAAAGGCTGGTAAAATAGGCCCGCTCCATCTAGGTTTTTGGGGGGTTAGATGAATTCCGATACCTTTTTCCCTATTGTGTCTTGTAAATACATTTTAGCAGCTAAAGAAGGATCTTGATTGTAATGATGATTAACTGGAGTCAGGTTGTAGGTTGATCATAGGATCTTTAATAAAGTAACATCTCATCTGGAAACGGACATCTCAGTGAGGTAGAAAGACGAGCTTGGAAGGAGCCCGGAATAACAATTAGAGTTGGCTTATATAGCCTTAGGTTTGTTGTTCACATGCCTTCTAGAAGACGACCTTTATCTCCTCAGACCCGTGACCGTCTCACATGAGCATCAACAACAGGTCCCCTTAACTTATGTGTAGCATCTCATCAAATGGTCTTGCTAGTTGTTATTCAAATAACTCAGTAAACCTTATTTGTGTCTCCTGTCCTGTTAGTAACTTGTCATGTTAGTCTGAATGGCATTCAACATGCATTAGATCTGTATTACAGTCTAATATACAATTGACCTCCGTCGCTAAATTATTCTGACTTGCTGTTTCAGTGACACTTCCTGGCTCAGAGACAAAAACATCACTGAATGTGAAAAGCCTCCTTCAATCCAATGGGTAAATGCCTTCTGCTAGCCAATGCTTTAAAATACGATGATCAATGTAAGTATGTATTTTTGTCATCACTGACAGAGTAGTATACGAAAAAATTGGGCTGAACCAAACCAAGCTGGGCTGTAATTGAGAATCTGCTTGTGAATCCATTAACTGCCATAGCTCGTAGAGCCAGGATCAATGGATGCCAGCAGGAACCCAGCTTGTGGAACGGGACGGACCTCCTAGCCAGACTAACACAGATAAAAGCACAGCTGTTCATCGCGGCCATCAGGGGTGGAGATGGAGAAACTGCGCATTGGTGGCGTATGTAATTGGCTGACCACGTTCACTGTGAAAGCAGTACAGCATTTCCTTGGTTTTGCCAATTTTTTCTGAAGGTTCATTCAATGCTTTAGCAAGGTAGCTGCTCTGACCACCTCCTTGATGAAGTGTTGGCCTTCCAAGCAAAAGTGAGCAATGGAAGCTGACAGGGTCTTCACCTCACTGTGTCGGCCCACCTCAACCTGCCTTTCGTTGCAGAGGTGGATGCTTCAGAAGCCGGGGTCGGAGCTATGTTGTCACAGTGCTCGGGGTCACCTGCCAAGCTTCGCCCCTGGGCTTTCCGTAATCTCACTTCTGCAGAGAGGAATTATGCCGTGGGTAATTGGGAGCTGCTGGCTATTGTTAAAGCTCTGACGGTTTGGAGACACTGGTTTGAGGGGTCTAAACATCCTTTTCTCCTCTGGACTGACCAGAAGAGGCTAAGGGCGTTTTCACACTGACAGCCTTTAGTTCGGTTGAATCAAACTAGAGTTCGTTTGAGCCTTTGTTTCGGTTAATTTGTGTTGGTCAGAATGCAACAATCGCATTCAGGTGCGCACCAAATTGATCGTTCCGAGACCTCCAAAAATAGTTGGTCTCGGTCCGCACCATCTAGCGAACTCTGGAGCGGTCCTGCTGGTGAGAAAGCAAACCTGAAACAAACCGGCCCAACAGTCTAGTCGTAATGAATTATGGGAGATAAGAAAGGAAATAGGTCGAAATAGCTGGAAGAAACATCTGCTTGTGCATTTTGGTCCAGCTAGAAACAACGCGTGTGTGAAAACGAACCGGACCAAAGTTTGTTTGCAACATTGTAACAATTTATTGCCTAGTGCGGACCAAAAAACTGAACTATAGGTGTGAAAACGCCCTGAGTCCTCGTCAGACTAGGTGGAACCTGTTTCTTGCCAGGTTTTACCATTTGTTATGTTTCAGGCAGCCATAATGTAAAGGCAGATGCCCTGTCACGCTTGTATGACTTGGAGGAGAGGCCAGTAGATGATAGCCCAATTCTGCCTGAGTGTGACCTGGATACGTAGATCCGGTGGACATTATGAGTCTGCTCTGGCCAACTGTCCTGCTGGTCTCCAGTTCGTTTCTGCCACAGTGCGCGACCGGCTCATCTATTGGGCCTTCGCCTCTTCCTCTTCCGGTCAATCAATCAATCAATCAATCAAATTTATTTTATAAAGCCCTTTTTACAACAGCAGTTGTCACAAAGTGCTTTGACAGACACCCGGCCCGAGACCCCCAAAAGCAAGCAACACAAGTGATGCACAGTGGCTAGGAAAAACTCCCTAGTAGGAGGGACATAGGAAGAAACCTAGAGAGAGGCCAGACTCAAGGGGGTG
>JACXGM010021027.1:0-10574 GCA_016801145.1 Umbra pygmaea | reverse complement strand
CTTTACCCTAAGTTAAAAAGGGGTATGTCCCTGTACTCACTGTAAGCTGCTCTGGATAAGTGTTCGCTAAATCAGTGGTTGTCAAACCTCTCCTGGGGGACCCCCAGTCATGCCATATATTAGATGTATCCCAAAGAGCTAACACACCTGAATGAACTTGTCAACTAATCATCAAGGCCTTACCTGCTTGAATCAGGTGAGCTAATTCAGGGCAACAAGAAAACTGAGACGGATGGGGTTCCCCCAGGATGCTATGCTCTGTGACTGCTGTTGTAATTTGTTCACTTATCTTGGTTTGTTTTGGTCACTGTTGTTTGTTGATTGGGCCTCTCATTGTTTGGTTTTCCTAACTGGGTACAGATGTCTCAGTGGTTAGGGAGTCATACTGATAATCGGAAGGTTGCTGGTTCAATTCCTGATTTTGCCAAATGTCATTGTGTTCTTGGGCAAGTCACCCTAAGTTGCTTTAGGGGAATGTTCCTGAACTTACTGTAAGTCGCTCTGGATAAGAGTGTCAGATAAATGACTAAAATGTCAAATCTAACTGTGTGTGTTTCAGCGGGCGAGGAGGCGCGCTGTGCGGTTTGTGATTCTGCGGGGGAGCTGCTGAACTTGCTGTTCTGTACGGGTTGTGGTCAGCACTACCACGCCTCTTGTCTGGAGATCAGCGCAACACCTATTCAGAGATCGGGCTGGCAGTGCCCTGAGTGCAAAGTGTGCCAGACATGCAGGCAAGTATCTCTTTGTTGCCCTATCTCACATTCTTATTGTGTTTTGTTGTTGAAATACTTATTATTCTTTCATCGAATTCATGTGCCATTTACAAAACTGGGAAGTACTCATTCTAAATACTTCTGACCAGCCATCGTATGCTTCCAATGACCAGGGACAGGGTTTTCCTGACCATTTGACAACCGGGACAAATCTCTCCGCAGTTGTAATTGTCTATTGCAGTGTTGCCCAACCATAGTTACTGAAGCGATAGCCTCTTGTAGGTTTCCTCTCTAACCCTAATAATAACACAACCGATTCTAATATATATATGGATGAAAAGAAGCTAAGTGAGGTTAGTTACTGGGGTTGAAAGGAAACCTGCAGGACAGTAGCTCCTCCAGAAAGAGCACTGGAGGGTAACACCATGTTTTCTCCCTGCCCAGGCAACCAGGGGAGGACTCCATGATGTTGGTGTGTGATGCCTGTGATAAAGGCTACCATACCTTCTGTCTACAGCCAGCCATGGACTCTCTTCCCTCAGACACATGGAAATGCAGAGTAAGAACGTGCCTCGACCCTACACTGACAACAACTGCAACAGTTTACTGTGTTAAGGAGGATAACGCTTTATTACAATTAAAGTTAATGTGTGATTAACCCATTTGAACCGCTCTCCCTCTCTGTCAGAGGTGTCGTGTGTGCACAGACTGTGGAGCCCACGGCCTTGCGCTGCCTGGGTCCGCCCAGTGGTTCGACAATTACGCCGTGTGTGAAGGCTGCCAGCGCGCCCGGAGCTCCAGGTGCTGCGTATGCAGCAAAGCCTCAGAACCACCTGTCGTGCTGCCACGCTGCACCGTCTGCCTCCGGTATGTCATCAGGACCATATTTTACTGTATCCTGGCTTTGACGCCAGCCTAACTGGCAGCCACAGACAATGATAACCACCACTATTTACAGTATTTGCACTGGTGCATGCTGATGGTTTTCTCCTGTCCCTAGCTGGGTGCACAGTGAGTGTTCCTCAATGTCCCAACCGCCTGAGGAGAAGTGCATTTGTTTGCTATGCCGGGAAATAGCGCAGCCGCCAGACACGGTCACACAAGCACAGGAGGTGGAAATGCGGACCGTAGAGGCGGACGGGTCAGAGGTGACTCTGGAAAAACAGCTGGACAACATTGCCAATGTGACAGGCCAGACGGAAGCAGTGGCAGAAGTTTCAGTTGGACTGATGGAGGCGTGTGAGATGGCTGTGGGACAGACGACCATGTTGGAGGAGGTAGAAGCGATGCAAACAAGGCTTGATGAGGACGTGCCCATGGAGCTGGGTACGTAGACTGGATGGAGTTGTGCGTGATAGAATGATCTAGAGAAATGGGAACAGCTGACAGTTTGAACCAGCTCTGTCATTTGGCTTTTTCAATCTACCATTTTTGTCTCTGATGAACTATAGAATGTTAGAGAATAGGTGTGGGAACCTATTAACATTTAAATAGCACAGCGATCCTTAAAGTGGTAGTGACAACATTTTAACAACATCTGATGATATCAGAATGTGATGAAATACACCTTCAAAAATAATGTGACAATGTTTTTAAAGAATATTTTACCTTTATTTAACCAGTTGGGCATATTGGAAACAGTTTCTCTTTTGCAATGACGGCCTGGCCAAGATAAAGCACAATGGTGCAAGATGACATCAAGTTACACATGAATTATACAAAAAATATATATTTTACAATTAAAATACAGGCTGCAGATACTCTTGAGTATATGATAGAAGTATATGAACAGTTAGTGCATGTGAATTAGAGAGAGAGATCAGTTGGTATGCAAAGTGGCTTGGCAATAACAAGGAATATTTAACACTTGAGCGAAACAGTGCAAATGAAAATTTGTGCCAATGACGTACCATAAAAAAGATACTGGGCAGATGAGTGCATGTAAAGGCACCATGGGGCATTATTAGGGCATAAATGGACAAAGGTAGTGTGTCTATAAAGGTGGACGATATAACTGTGAAAAACGACCACAGGTGGCGGGTGCTAATTTCTCCCCCTCACCTGGTTGTCTGTCTTAATTGGGCACCAGTTAAAAGGAGAAGGCAGAAACCAGCATACACTAGGCCCTTTGTGTATCGATTTGACACCTTTGTTCTACATCATTCCCCAACATCATCCCACATTCTGCAAAGTAGTATTAAATTCTGTCAGTTCACTTTAATATTAAGGAAACTTCCTAACTGAATTAGTTTATATTCCTTTACAAAGTAAATATAATCGATTTGTACGTGTGTAGTGTTGTGAGGAAGTGTTTCTCTCCTCTGAAGGGACGGATGCTGACATGGTCGAGTCAACCCGGGTGGATCTGAGCTCCATGGAGGAGGGGCCTCGGCCAGACACGCAGGAAGTCCCCACGTTACCACCCAGTGTCCACGTTGAGCTAGCAGATGCAGGTGAACCCGAACAGCAGAAGGCCTCTAGTTCACCGGTGGCTGTTGTGGAGGAGCGGCCAGACAGGGCCACCAGCCCGCCCCCAGAACCTCACCCTCAGGTCAGCTCTGTCCCTGTGCTGGAGTCGCCAGAGTCCCCAGAGCAGCAAGCACCTTTGTCCCCAGAGCCGGCACCCGTGGTTGAGCTTGGCCCGGTGTGCAGGAAGGAGAGGACTGAGGAGGTGGCTGAACCCTCAGCAGAGCAGCTGCCCACACAGGACTGGGAGGGGGAGGAGCATAAGGGCAGTGAGGGTGTGTCCATCATCAAGCCATCCATACAGGAACCACCCGAGTCACCAACTTCACCCATCACCACGCAAGAGGAGAAGCCTGTTTCCATGCACGAAGAAGAGGCGGGGCCTGTTTCCATGCATGTAGAAGAGGCGGGGCCGAAGGAGGAAGCTGTAAGTACCTTAAAGGAGACTCACTCAGGGTCTACGCCTCAGCACGCCCACATGAAGGAGGCGGAGCCCTGCGCTGCGGAGGACGGGGGTCTTCACTCTGAGGAGGAGGACGAGTTTGGAGAAGAAGAGGAGGAGCCCCGGAAGGAGTCTGAAGGAGAGGGCCGTCATGGTCACCTGAGGAGAGTCAGGATTAAGCTGGAGGCCCATGATCCCGTGGAGGAGCAGGAAGACACGAAGCCTGACCACCTCCTCCTGGATGAGATGTCCAACCAGAGCCACGGAGATGAGAGCAGCTCTGGGTTCCTGGGCTCCCCTGCCGAGGCCGACGCACAGGTGAGACGGGGACTGACGTTAGCTTCTCGACGGAACAAGTAAAACAAAATGGCGAACAGGCAGAATGTAGGCCGCACTTGTTTGAAAGGAGAATTGGAGGGAAATCAATCTCAATGTAACAAACTATAGGTATTAATGTGCAGTTGGTGGCTTGTGATGTCTTTTTTTCAGTGAAATTGGTGTGTGTGTGAGTTGTGTGCCCTCGATTTTACATTGTTCTCAAACACGGTGTTGTTCTTTAGGAGTAGGAGATGGCTAGCTAACATTAGCTATTGTACATTCTTCTGTCTGCATGGTGGGGTCACACTGACACACATCTCTGTTTACACAGTGAAAGTGCTCATTCGCTGTTAATACTTAAAAAAAAAACGTAGTCTAAAGTGTGCAGATATAAAGGTTGTGATGTATTGCATACACAGTCTGCCATAGCAAAGTTCTAAGTATTTCTGATGTTTAATACAAAACATCTGCGAGTTTCATTAAAATGTGCACGACGACAGTGGCTGAAATTGAATGAGCGACTGTCAGAAAGAGAGAAGAAGCCTTGCACGAGAGAGTATTTCTGAGTGAGGCTTAATACAACATTGTTCCTCAATTTCAGTTTTATTTGCGTGAATGAATGTTGTAAATATATTTACACATGTGTTCATCACGTTTAGTTTTTCTGAAAAGTGTTAAAATTAAGTCTGGTTTGATTGGTTTGCCAGCTCTCCATGGAGCTCAGTCTGATGCCGACAGGCCGCTCCCGCTCTGACTCACTGCTTACTGAGACAGACGACTCGCTGCCCTTTGACCCCCTCAAACCAGATGGGGAGAAGAAGAGGAGAGGCTCGCCAGGACGCTCCCGTGTCAAACAGGTGCGTTCCAGTAGTGCGTCTGTCGTACAAAATAAACACTGATTTCTGAAGAATAAATGCTTTACATCTCTGAGTGCTGCTTCATCCTGACATTGACTTTTCATTAATCTCTGTAAACACTTCTGTGAGTTATTGGTCAATGGGAAGATTGCATACTTGATTTTAAACATTGCATATAGAGACAGTTCCAGTGTGTGACACGGTTGGTTCTGGTGTTTTCAGGGGCGTGGTAACAGCAGTTTCCCTGGGAAACGGCGCCCTCGGGGGGGTGGTGGTGGTGGCGGTGGGAGGGGCCGAGGTGGGAGGAACCGTTTCAAAGCCATGGCCTCCTGCATCGACGCCTTCTTGGTGAGTTCGACCAATTAACGCTGGTCCTGGACATTATGTCGTTGTTTTATTTTTTTGCAGTTGGGTTATAGGCACCAGGTGCCGTTGGGGTTAACAATCTTTCTCATGTCTTTTCCTACATTATGTATTTGATCCAACAAACCTTCAGTTACGGGTCAAACGCTCTTACCTGCTAGGTTACCTGCTACCTCTTTATACATATGGACTAATACAACAACATTTAAATACCATTTACTGACGTAAGAATGCTGTAGTAAATGGGGAATCTCATTAGCTAACTTACAGTGCATCCAGCAAGTATTCATAGAAAGTATTATATTACACCCTTATTCTGAAATGGACCAAGAACCCAAAGGTCACTCTGACAGAGCTCCAGCATTTCTCTGTGGAGAGAGAACTTTCCAGAAGTACAACCATCTCTGCAGCACTCCACCAATCAGGCCTGTATGGTAGAGTGGCCAGACGGAAGCCACTCCTCAGTAAAAGGCACATGAGAGCTCGCGTGGAGTTTGCCAAAAGGCACCTGAAGGACTCTCAGTCCATGAGAAACAAAATTCTCTGGTCTTATGAAACAAATGTAACTCTCTGGCCTGAATCACTTTTGTCATGTCTGGAGGAAACCAGGCACCGCTCATCACCTTGCCAATACCAACCCTACAGTGAAGCATGGTGGTGGCAGCATAATGCCGTGGGCATGTTTTTCAGCAGCAGGAACTGGGAGATTAGTCATGCTGAAAGGAAAGATTAATGCAGGAATGTACAGAGATGTCCTTGCTAAAAACCTGTTCCAGAGTTCTCTGGACCTCAGAATAGGGCTAAGGTTAATCTTCCAACAGGACAACAATCCTAAGCAAACAGCCAAGATGACAAAGGAGTGGCTACAGGACAATTTTGAATGTTTCGGAATAAAGGTGTAACATAACAAAGTGTGACAGAAGTGAAGTGCTGTGAATGTTTTCCGGATGCACTGTACATTGCTAGTGTTGCTCGCTGGTTTCCTTCAGGCATGTTTATCAACATGTTTGATAGGAAAGTGGCAGAGGAAAAATGTTTTACTGACATAGGTGTGGGCTGCAGCAGTAGATGTATATCAGAGGCAGCAGCTGGACTGCCTGCTATTCTAGCTTCTTGTAATCAATTTGATGAGTTCAAGTCAGATGAGATGGACAACACCCACATGGTTGTCTCTGTCTGTTCCATCTCACACGGTCTGCTTTGACCCCCCCCTGAATCAAACAGCATTTAGAGAGCACCTGCTTCTTTTTTCCCCTCTTACCCAATTTAGTTCCTATTTTTACATGATTACTTAAGGTTCTATTTAAAACACCTGTAGATTATCTAGATATTTAAAAGAAAATCGTTATTCAAATAGCAAGTATTTTTAATGGATTGGAGGTTTTCTCAGACCGTGCTGCACATTGCGTTCCTCCCCACAGCTGAGCATGACTGCAACGGACACCAGCCTGAACAAGGACGACGAAGAGGGGGATGAAGATGAGGCTATGCAGAACACTGTTGTGCTCTTCTCCAACACTGACAAATTCGTGCTGCTTCAGGTACTCTGGGCTAATTCTGACTTCGTGTTGTCAGTTTGACATTTTCCAGTTGCCCTGTGGCATTTAGCATGTCAGACAGTTTTGGGACATGGAAACGTATTCACTGTAACACAAGCTGACCTGGTTGTTCCTTCTTTTTCCCCTTTTCCCTTGTGGCTCTTCATCTCCTTCTCAATCCTCTTCCTTGATGGTCGGCTCCAGGACATGTGTGTTGTGTGTGGCAGCTTTGGTAAGGGTGTGGAGGGCCAGCTGCTGGCCTGCGCTCAGTGTGCTCAGTGTTACCACCCGTACTGCGTCAACAGCAAAGTAAGCCTTTAACCTCATTTTAAACCCTTAATTTTACAGACTACAAATATACAGCCTAGCCATAACTAGTCAACTTAATAAAAAGGGAGTCGGACTTGTAGTCGGAAGGCTGCTGGTTTGATTCCCAACTGTGTAAAATGACTTTGTGTCCTTGAGCAAGGCACTTTACCATACGTTGCTCTAGGCGATGTCCCTGTTTTCACTGTAAGTTGCTCTCCATAAGTGTCCACTAAAAGACTAAAATGAAAAAAATAAGTCCATGCTATAATGATATACATCATTTATATTGAGCTTTTTGTAATTATACATCTTGCTTCATCTCCATCACAAGTTCCAGAATGGAATGTGTGAGTCTGTTTTTTATTTAGTTGTATTCCCGCGTCTCTGCAGATAACCAAGATGATGCTGCGTAAAGGCTGGCGCTGTCTGGAGTGTATCGTGTGTGAGGTGTGTGGGAAGGCTTCGGACCCAGCCCGCCTGCTGCTCTGTGACGACTGTGACGTCAGCTACCACACCTACTGCCTTGACCCGCCTTTACACACTGTACCCAAGGGAGGCTGGAAGTGCAAATGGTAAAACTCCCTCATCTAACTTAGATCATGCAGGGTATTCTGGTTTAGATAGGATCTCCTCCACAAGATGACCTGTTAGTTATGGTGGAAAACACTATGTTCATATTATACTCTCCTAATTCAGGGATTCAGCTTTATGAATTTGAGTTTTACCGTACTTGAACGTCATTGGCTGTTGAAATGTCGCATGCTTGGGATTGATTGGTTCATGCTGTGTCCAGGTGTGTGTCCTGTGTCCAGTGTGGTGCCAGCAGCCCGGGGTTCCACTGTGAGTGGCAGAACAACTACACCCACTGTGGTCCGTGTGCCAGCCTGGTCACCTGCCCTGTCTGTAGGGAGAACTTCATGGAGGAGGAGCTGCTACTGCAGTGCCAACACTGTGACCGGTGGGTGTGCACGCACGCATATTCTTAGTTATCTAAATGGAGAAGGCAAAATTAACTACCCTTAAACCCTATCCTACTTTGCCTAACCCTAACCCTTAATACCACCCTGGTCTCAATATCCTGTACACTTAAACGTAATCTAACCCTGGAACCCCAATTGTGACTTTGGCCTTACTACTAACTGTTAAGCGCAAACATGTCCTGTTTCAAAAGTTATTTTCTCACACAATTTAGAGAACTTATAGAGTGAAGTTATAAACACGTTAGATTGTTTACATACACCTTAAAAAGACAAGGACCCATTTATTAAGGTCTTATTTGTATGAATGTTCAAACCGTGTGAGTGCTATAGCAGGTGCTAGAGTGTACCGCGTTTTCTCCCCCCATACAGATGGGTACACGCGGTGTGCGAGAGCCTGTACACGGAGGACGAGGTGGAGCAGGCGTCTGACGAAGGCTTCGCCTGCACCTCTTGCACGCCCTACGTCCCGAAGCCCATAGGTGATTATTCAGACCTAACACCTGAGTTGAGCTGTGTCTTGCCTTGCGTATTTCTCACGCGATGTCTTTGTGCGCAGTAACGGTGGACACGACCTACATGACGATCATGAAGATTAAAGAACCAGGTACGTTTTCACCTTGGATGAAAGCAGCTAATTCTGAGCAGCAACATGGCTTGTCCGATTGACTGTGTAATTTTTCCAATCACTAATACCCCCCCTCCCCCACACACACACACACCACGCAGAACCCCAGTTTTACCGGTTGGAGGGGGTGTGGCTGACTGAGACTGGGATGTCCCTGCTGCGCAGCATCTCCATGTCCCCTCTACACAAACGACGGCAGCGGCGCTCACGCTTGGGCCTGCTGTGTGGAGACGCCGGGGGGGACGGCATGGAGCTGAAGGAAGGAGAGGGTGATGGGGATGAGGGCAAAGGTGAGGTGACCCGCCGTTGTCAAGGAAACGGGACGGAGCTTCTATCCTCGCAAACGAGGATGCTGCTCCGTACATTGATACTGAGCCCTGAGACCGTTCTCTAATGGGTCTTAGATGTTTGCTATAAACCAACTTCTATGCTAAGGTATTTTGTCTTTGAACGGTCCTCTCGAATGCACAGTTATTGGTTGAGCACGTTTGTCTTTTTCTGATTTATTGCCTTGCGCTTTTACTTCTGAGGTTGTTTGTCTTCCTGTGTAATGACCCTGAATGTCGGTGTTGCCACAGGCTGCGTGGAGCCCATGGACTGTGAGCCCGGTGCTGCTGGGGTCAAACAGGAGGCTCCAGGGAGCCCGGACCGAGAGCTGGGAGCAGAGGGAGGGGCTGAGGGCATGGAGGAGGGCATCCTCAAAGGAGGGGTGGAGGAGACGGACGATGGCAAGAAGAGAAAGAGGAAACCCTACAGACCAGGTCAGCAGTCACTCTGGCGTCGTCAGACCTGACGTTGGGGGGTTGAGAGTTCAGGTTCTTTTCAATACACTGTAATAGTGATTCAGGTTTGGTATTGTGGTTACGATGCCAGGGCCAAACCAGTCCAATGCTCAAAACATTTAAAAATAAATGTGTTAATTTATTTGTCACCAGTTAGACAGCGTATGATTGGTCACTGCTTCGGCTGTGTGCGGGCCAACAGCTGTTTAATGTTTTCACCTAGAATATGTATTCTGCCTTAGGGATCGGTGGCTTCATGGTGCGCCAGAGAAAGTGTCACACGCGGATGAAGAAAGGGCTGTTCCCCCACCTTTCTCATCTGGCTGGAGACGGTACCACCATCATAGACGGACAGGTGGGGGAGAGGCCCGGTCTGGAGGAAGGCAAGTTATAGCTGCCGTTACATAAACACAGAAACACATTGACTGTACTGAGAAAGGTCACACACTTCGACGATTTACTGGGGGACATTGTAAACGTTGCAGGGTGCAAATTGTGTAGCGCTGCTCGGGATTTTGTATAGGTCTTAGTATATGGTATAAGTCGGGTTATGTATCTTGCCATGTCGCTTTTCGGCGACTCCTTGTGTGCCGATCGGGCACCTGTATATTCAATCACAGCGTTGTAGTTTGTGAGTGTAATCATCCCGCACATGTCCAAACTAAAG
The DNA here is from genome assembly GCA_016801145.1 of Umbra pygmaea. Lineage (NCBI taxonomy): Eukaryota > Metazoa > Chordata > Actinopteri > Esociformes > Umbridae > Umbra > Umbra pygmaea. The sequence goes on along the minus strand of JACXGM010021027.1, from coordinate 514 downwards.
ATTTCGTGTTGGTTGAGCAATGTGAAAAGAGTGACTGCTCGGCAACATGTGGTTGGAGCAACCGTTGTCATTCATCATGACACATACCAGTTTTACTTACTCAAAAAAGTTCTGAGGGCAGTACCATTATGATTGGTACATTCGAATACACAATCAAATTGGAGCGCAGGCGGGAGTACAGGAACATTAAACTAGAGTGGACAACAAATCGACATGTCATCAGAGGGCTGTAGGAAGCCAGCTGTTATCCCTGTGGTTATATCATCTGACTAGTAACCATAAGGTTGCCAGATCAAATCCCCAACTGGCATCTGAAACAATTCAAACGAAGGGGTGCAGGAGCGCATCAGGAATTCAAAGACAATATATATATCTTTACCACTGGTGCCCTAGGAGAGGGAATATGTGATAATGAAAGCGGAAAAATTGAACTAAATAGTAACAATATTTCAATTCCCGGCACACACGTGGATTTTAAATTAAAAAGCCTTTAATGTGCTTGGCTGTTTTCAGG
>JACXGM010021026.1:0-17481 GCA_016801145.1 Umbra pygmaea | reverse complement strand
AACTGCAGCACTGAACCTGAAACTGCAGCACTGAACCTGAAACTGCAGCACTGAACCTGAAACTGCAGCACTGAACCTGAAACTGCAGCACTGAACCTGCAGCACTGAACCTGCAGCACTGAACCTGCAGCACTGAACCTGCAGCACTGAACCTGCAGCACTGAACCTGCAGCACTGAACCTGCAGCACTGAACACACGTTCTGAGGGAATGCTTGTAGCACAAATGGTCAAATATTATCATTGGTGGTAACAAGCTGAGCTAATGATTGTCACCTGTCAAAGCAGGTGTTACCAACTACTAAGGGACAGGGTTCCCTAAGATGTTCTTTCATTTAAGAGTTTTCATCTATGGAAGCGACCGATGCTTGTAGTTAAGTTCAAAACCAGGGAAGAAAAGGAGAAAACTTTTTGGGGCATTTAAATCAAATAAATCTTTAATGAACAAACAGATATTCATAAACTTCCTGAATGATACTATGGCAAAAAAAATGCTGTATTTGGATGATCTCCTTGGAGTAATATACGTTGTGCCCAACAGTGACCAGTATAAACTCAGCACACAGCTGTTGATAAATTAGAAAAGTCAAAGGCCATTGCAAGTCAGAGGTCATACAATCGTTTTCTGACATTGAACAGTAGTTAGTTAGTTAGTAAGTAGTACTTAGTCGTTGTTCTCCATACCTGGTAATGAGCTTAGACCATGTTTATTAACAGTTCGATCAATAACACAAATAATCAAATGAGATCACTTGACTAGTGGTATTATGGTGAGATCAGCACACCCGTATTAATATGGCAATTTATATTTTAATGTGTATATGTACACTCAACAGCCACTTGGTTTGGTACATCTTTTCCACACTATTTCTCAGAGATTGGTCCATATTGACATTATTGCATCGCGCAGTTGCTGCAGATTTGTAACGTTAAAACGTTTTGACGTCCTAAAAGTTAGCACACTTGGATTGAGATATTGTGACTATGGAGGCCATTTGAGTACAGTCAACTCAATGTCATGTTCAAGAAACCAGGCTGAGATTTGAGCTTATATTTACGAGGTCAAAACGTTTCAACGCTCACAACCCAATTCAGAATATATAGTCTAGTTATCGCAGTCACTGCAAAGTTTCTGTAGGTGCTATTACATTTCATTTTTAAATAAAGCTGTGGAATGTAGTGTATCAAAGTCTAGTCAAATGATTTTTGTACGGCACACATTTTTAGGAACTGTTGAACTTCTCTCTATTTGTAATTCATAAAAAATTTAAATAATTGTAGTCCATCCTCCCCCGACACAGAATGTTAGTATTTCAGTGTCATGGAAGAAATATTAAATTTCAACCTATTAACAATAATGAAATATATAACATTTAAATGTAACATTTTGAAAAAGTGAATCCATTGGACTGTAGTTCGTCCTTCTCCAATTCAGGACATGTATGTTGTCCTGGAAAGTTTGAATCGCTATTGGCAGTGGAAACCGAATGTCTGTTATTATAGGTACTGTATTAGCTAACTTTACCCCGATCATTTCTTAAGTAAATATACAAACCTCACAAAATGAAAGGTGGAATAGCGCAAAGAAAGAACATTCGGTCAATTTTACCAAATCCATTACATTGTCTACACAGTAAGTAGAAATATAACTAACCAATTCTACATAGTTGTATCTCCAACTCCGGTGTGATCCGTAGCAGTCTCCGTAGGCGACGATTCTCCTCCTGGTACTCCATGAACGTTTTCTCATCTGCGCCAGAATTCTCGGAAATATCCGCTTTAAAACACTTATTTGAATAAACACGTAATGACACTATTGCAGACATTTCAGGTCGAATGTAATTTGGGCAGCCTATCGTATTAGGTTCGATAAATAGTAATTTCAATGGCAGAGAAATACATCTTTAAAATGATACACTACATCGTTGATGTTCTTTACCAAGAGTGTTTCTTCTTGTTGTCGGGTGTTGTTTCAGGACGGACAGATATGTCTTGTGGTCACCATTCCAAAACGGACTTCCGGGTCACGAAATTTAAGAACATTTCAAAATAGAGGTCCTCTATCTATGGATAAACTGTCATTAAACTGTGTTTATTTTCTGATTACACTCAAACAGAGTCTGAAAATTTAGATTGATCCGTATTTGCTAATTTTTTTATTATTTTCATAAAATGTATGAATATATCAGAACATGTTCCAAGATCATGAGCTATTGCCTGATTACAAAACAAAACTCTTCTGCATGTTGCAGTGAATGTTTCCCATTAAATAGTATTTTGGCACTGTGAAAAGTCAAATGTTGCTGGTGTTTTTACCCTACCTATAACATTGGCCATGGAAGTCGCTGTAGTAAATGCAACACATATTGCCTTATAAATTCAGAAATATCCACTGAACCGCAGTAGATCAACGCAGATCACTGTATGGCAAGGGCAGACTGAAACAATAATTCAGGCCAGAGGCGTCATGCCCGTCATGCACATGCCCCCTCAGATTTTTGAGTCAAGTGGATTTTCCTTTTAATATCTGTATTTGTGGGCACATGTTTCCGTGTGTTGTGCACACTGTGCCCCCTTAAGAAAAAGTAGGTGCATGACGTTGTTTACGCAAACCACCAGCTATGAACCCTGAGTTTTAGTTTTAGTCTTCTGACTAAAATATTTATTTTAGTAATTTTGTACAGTTAAACTGTTAGTTATTATTAGTTGACAAAAACCCAAAATATGTTTGTCTTGTTTCAGACACATTTTACTCATTGTACTTTTGTTGTGTTAAAAAGTTCACACAATTATTCAATATGCAGTGCACATCTTAATTCTAAATACACTCAGAAGTCAAAAGTTTTTGATCACTCACAGGTGAAGCGAACAAGGGCATATATGTCAAGGTCTGGGCAGATTAGATGGTAAGCGAACAATCAGTTCTCATAGTCAATGTGTTGGATGCAGAAGAAATGGACAGAAGTGTTAACACCTGAGCAACTTTGACAAGGGCCAAATTGTTATGGCCAGACGACTGGGTCAGAGCATCTCTGTAATGGCAAGGCTTGTGAGGGAGGTCTAGGTCAGCAGTGGTGTGTACCTACCGACAGTATGGAAAATGCAAAAAAAGAAAATAGTAATTTGAAAATTTAATTCACCAGTGGCGGACTGCCGTCAAACACCGGGACATTTCCCGGTGGCCTGAGGGTCGTTTTGGCCTGTGGTGAATTGTCAACTTGACAAGCAATAATATAGCAACAGAGCGCACAATCCTCCTACCAATCTATCCGGTCATGGCTAGAATCAGTGAGTTGTTTCCCACTGGGACAGAAAAAGCGCAGCAGTTGTAAGAATATGTTCTAGTTAGCTAATGTGGCCAATGTTTTCTTAATTCAATACATATTTCAAATAGGATAGCGATCTGACAGAATAATATGACTTGCAGCTGTTAGCACCCAGAACATGACTGAAGTTGCCAATTTATCTGATAATTTTTTTTTTTTAAATCTGGAAAATCCAGGGACATCCCCGGGAATAGACAACATCTGGATGGCAGCATATGTTGCCCCAAAATGTGTACAGCATGTACATTTAACTCCATAGTTGACCTACAGTACTCAGTTTTTTTATCTTCCTATGCACATCCTATGCCAATTTTATACAAAAAAGCACAAAAGAATAATATGAAATATATTAGATAAAAATTACTTTAAGAAGCTGAGTCCTTTAGCATCCTATTATGACAGAAAATCCTGAAGGGTTGTTTTACTAGGGGTTTAAACTGTATTAGGGCAAGCAAGGACACTAAGGCAGATAGCGGTTTCACAGCCCTCTGCCTATTTATTAAGTTTCCAACCAAACCAAAACTCCTCATATCGGAGGTGATAATAATATCAAAAGCCAAATGATTCTTGAGTCTCTGCTTTCTCTCGGGGGTAGATAAGTCCTCGTTACTCTGGCGTCAAGTCTGCATTTGGAAAGACAGAACAGAACGTCAGTCTTATGCCATCACCCCATCTCTATAGGGCTCTTAATGAGCCTCCACAAGGAGCAGGTGCGGAAGACAAATCTAGCGCCTTCTTTGTCTTTTTATAGTTTCTAGGCCCTTCTCCTGCTTTCCTCTGTCTGGGGTGCTGAGCCAGCCTCTGTCCAGGGTCCTGAACCTTTGCTTGTTTTGTGGACGTGCGACGCTGACAATAAAGCCAACACCCCCCCCCTTCCAAGTGATGAACCCGCCATTTGCATTACCATGGAGGGCCCCACTGCGTGATGTTAGAGAGTGAAGGCATAATATGTCACCCTAGTTGATTGTAGCCTCCGTTTTAGCGATTGGTTAATACGTTCCACCAACCCGCCGTTTGAGGGTGATAAAACAGATGTCCTCAGGTGGTGTACCTGCAGGAGGCCACAGAGGTCTTTCATGAGTTTGTAGGTGAATGGGTTGCCCTGATCAGTAATACCCACCCAGCTAAACAGCTGCAATAATTCCTTGGCTACTGCTTCATTTGCTCCAAGGGGTTCTTAGTGGATAGGTGGCCTGCCATGGGGTGTGCTTGGGCCAACTCTAGGACTGTAGGTACTACAGTGTGAGACACAATCAACAGCTCAATTACTTCTCCTCTGTTTGTTGTAGTATCGGAGGCTGTTACGCACCAGTAAGTACATGGCTGAAAGTCTTTCATTGGCACATGGTTGGCCGTCTATTTCCATGACCTGACCCCAGCAATGTCTTAATCGGTTATACTCCAATTGTTTTCTTTTAAAGGACCCATGTTGGGTGACCTACTGGACAAGATCCACCACAGCGTTAGTAGCAAGGGGCCACTCACCTTCCTCATCTGCATCCCCATCATAATCCTTAGTCAGGTACACAGGGCGGTTCATCGGCAGCCCATCATGCTGTCCTCTGTTTTATCTGCCTGGATGGTCGAGGTGTACCCACTCCGCTGTCTGGTCCAGAGCAGCACCAGGAGCCCCTCCACTACACCATTGTCACCAGCCATAGTGCTCCATTTGCCTGGGGCACCGGTGAGGGTGATAGTGGTTGCGGGCATGCGCTGTATATCTTCATGCATGCAGGCCAGCAGAAAGCGTGCCATGTATCGGTCGCGGCAGTCTAGGCATTTCCGGTCCGCTCAGTTGGCGCGAAGGCTCCTCCCCCAGTGCGAGTACTGCTTCTATCAGTTCCACTAACTCTGTAATTTCCCAGAGGCTTGAGGGGGCTCCATCTCTTACGGCTTTTCTTTCCTCTGTCAGCAGGGCACAGGTTAGCAGATCCATTTTGACCCGCTTCATCTGAGCATTGAACATCTGTCCCGGCTGGAGCCACCTCTCCACCAACCGGTGTAAATAGGCGATTTGTCAGCACGCTGGCTCTCCTTGGCGGTATTTCCACTCCCTGGCCTGCTGGCATGCCGTCACCAGGGACAGACCCAATCTCCCCAGGATCTCCTCCTTTAGTCGAGTGTATCGGTGGGCATCCCGGAGAAGCCGTGCATGGTATGCCTGCTAGGCTTCCCCCATCATTAACAGGCCCAGAATGCAGGCACATTTGTATTCTGGCCAGCCCTTCCGCTACTGCAGCTGATAAGCCAGAGCCTACCACCGTGCTGAAGTCACCACCTGGGTTCTCTTAGGTGCTGCCATCTCCAGAGTTGCCGTCGCCGCCGGAGTCTGCAGGGGTTTGCCGCCTCTGCCGGGGGTCTGCCGCCGGAGTCTGCCGGGGGTCTGCCGCGTCCTCCAGCGGAACCTCCACCGCCGGAGAGGTGATTTGTGGGGCACTTAGGTGCTGTGGGGGGAGGGGGTGTTCTGCCCGCCCTCCCTCCCTTTCATCTGTTGCTTTTGGGGCGCCTTTCCCTTTTTGTGACAGGAGTCACAGAGTGGGGCACCGGTTCCTTATAGACTGAGTATGGACACTTAATAAATGTGTATATTTCGGTGGGTTGTGTATTTGTGTTAGGCCAGTGCTTATGTGCTGTTGTTTTAGGTTAATTGAATGTATTATTGGGTTCTGTTAAGTGTGCTGTGTAGCGCCTTCCTCTCTTTTACCTGGTACTGGTGGGGACTGATTGCGCCTGATTTTCAGATTTCCTCCAGCTGGTAAATCAGTCCCTATTTGTTTGTGAATAATTGGATGAACAAGATGTAAAATTAAAAATAATGGCTCACACAACATTGTTCAGTCTGTTCCATTTTGAGCTAGGTAGGTTGTACCTAGTCAGTGGACTTGGTTGGAATTAGTGACTGTCACGGTAATGTGTGGTGTGGAGAGAGAGAGAGTCAAAGGCGGGTGTTTGCTGATAGTTCGTGCTTGTTTTATTTTAACTATCTAGAGATATATATGCACGTAGTGTCGGTTGCAGAGTCATCATACAGCAAATGTGCATGGGAACTACATATATAGCCTACATACTCTCACAGTGGTACGAAACACTGATGACCGCAGAGATCAAACAACGCATACATTTTAGCTACAAACTTAAGGGACTCACTTGTCATAACCTTTCACATGTAATGTGGCTCCAGGATAGTCTTCATAAATTAGCAGTGGTCACAAAATATAGTCACAGGCGACAATATAGCAATACCCGACAGCTCTCTCCAGTTACGCAGTCCTTTTATCCCATAGCTTACACGAATAATGGAACACGGCTGAAACCAATCATAAATTAAACAGAACTATGATACACCGGCTAAACTAAACCAATACCCTATCTAGGAACTGCAAACTGGAGGAGCTGTCAAAAGCCCCAATAGGGATAATAACACAATGAACTCGCTCCTCCACCATCTCCTGGCGAAAGAGCAATCCCGGCGCGGCTACCTTGATCTCAAGTCTCTCCGTTTGGTCGGGTATTCTGTCACGATGGGGGAGTGTGGAGAAAGGGAGACCATGCAGGCAGGTAGTTGTTAGGTGGATATTTACTGATGAACGGTCCAGGAAATGTACAACAGACTAATGCAATGCAGGAGACTATTAGTGAGTGATTTTGAGGGAATTGGGATCTCTGGCATACACTCCAGAACAGTAGGTGGCATTAAATGCATCTTTAAAGTTGTTTGCATGCACTAATAAACGTAACCAAGGAAGAAGAATAGTTGCACCTAATAACATCTGTCTACCAGTTTATGCATGTCAACGTCGCTTCTATTTCATCAATACTGTAAAACGACTCCAAATTAGAAATATCAACGATCAATACGGTGAGTTTTAGATATATTTAAACATGTCAACTGGTCTATGCACGGTCTAAGGATTTCTTAAAGTGTCGCGGCAAAATCTTTTGGTGGGAGAAAAAGGAACGGGCTTTATTATGGTTTGTTTTAAGACGAGTTTACACTGGAGTCACAACAAAAGTTCCAACTACTTGCAAAATGCTGTGGTCTGCAACATTAAAATCTGCAAGTGTACGCCACTGCACGAGACGGTGTATGTATCGTAACTCTCTTCCCAGTGTTTCTGTCAGATTCTTGTGGCGCAGCACCTTGCTGCCTTCACGACAATGGGACAGATACAACATATCACCCACATGGCGTTTACTGGGTAAAATCGGGAAAATGGACGCTCTCTTGGTATTACCTGTGGACGAGTTTCTTTCTCATAAAAGCGTTCATTTCTCTGAGGGATACACCGTGAACGCCTTGTTATTTCGGTTACACAAACAAGTGATATTCTGCTGTCGGACTCCCACTGAAAGCAGCTTAGCATCCAGACGCACATTACAACACTATTCAGTACAAATGCCTTTATTTACATTAATGCAATACAACGTTTTCAAAGCATATGAATACAAACTAACGTATACAATAAAACAAACAATTTTCTACAACCAGACACCTGTCAACTGACGGATCACAGCAACACCACCAGCCTGCTTGATTTCAGCTTAGACACCGCTGGAACCTCTTTCTGCTGCGTTATCAGTCGGTCATGTTTGGAACTTTAAAGTCTTCATTAAACATGACCATCACTCATTTTTAATAAGTCTATGAATAAAAGAAAGCACAAAACATGGAACATTAAAAAAGTATTTTTTTCTTTAGAATGTCATCAGGAAAAAAGGCAAAGAACAACAAATAATGCTGTCAGTATTCAATTTAATACTTTAGATTAGGCTTGGTGCCTTCTACAACCACAGCTTCCAATGGGTTTTGTGTAAAAAATAGGCGATGAAACCCTCATCTTTGAAAGTTATATATTTAGCTTTTACCCCTTGATAAGTGCCAGCTTTTTTTCCGTTGGAATAATTCATAAGAAAGATAATTGTTTGGCTATTGTTTAATTAAGATTTAGAATTTTTAATTGCTAGTTGTTTCTGGTTGGCAGCTGTTTGTTTCCCTGGGAAAGTAATAAATCTGTTGTAATTCAATTGTGCTTTTTCAATGGTGTTTTGAAGGTAACAATAATAATAATAATAATAATAATAATCATAACAATCATAACAATAATCATTAATATTCAGGGCAATTAGTCTACATCTTATTTTGTAGGTGGTGTCTGGTGTTTTAAACTGGTGATCCCAAGACACCACCAAGTCCTGCAATTCTTTCACAGTGATTCTTGGGGATTTTGTTGCTTCTCTCACCATCCTCCCTATCCTGGGGGGCAAAATGCATACGTCCTCTACCTGTGAGGTTTAACTGTTCCATATCTTTAGAATTTTTAAATAATTGCCCTGGCAGTGTGCAGTGAATTGTTTGTGATACCTTAGGCTGCGGAGCTGGCCGTGGTGCTGAATCCACCTGTTGTGGCTTTAAATCACTTTGTGGGAGTTGCCGGTTTCATTCCCTCAAATTGCGACATCTGTGGCATTGTGTTGTGTGATGAAACTGCACATTTTAGAGTGGCCTTTTATTTTGGCCAGCCTAAGGCACACCTGTGCAATAATCATGCTGTCTAATTAGCATCGTAATTCATCCACCTCACAGGTGTGGCATATCATCTCGGCAAAGGAGCAGTGCTCACTGCTCACTAACACAGATGTATACAGATTTGTGAAAAATATTTGAGAGGTCTTTTGTGTATATAGAAAAAAGTCTTAGATCTTTGAGTTCAGCGCATGATAAATGGGGCCAAAAACAAGTGTTGTGTTTATATTTTTGTTCAGTGTATATAACTATAGATATAGATAGAAATGTATGAACATTTAATAATTAAGAATGCTCTAGGTGGGTAAACATTTAACTTTTGTACCACTTAAAGTTCAGATCAACTTTTGTTTGATAAAGAATTCAGTGTTACATACATGCTTATAAAATTTGATAGACTGAAATATGATATTAAGCTCAAATTCTCAATGAAGAATAAATGAAAACTACATTTTGACTGTTGTACTATGACTGTATTGTGTTCACAGGAAATGTATGTCCAATTCTTCTCTACACTTCTGGAGACACAGGCCTCTTCCAGTAGCACCTCATCCCCGGGTCTGCAGTGGGGGATCAAATATGAGAAGACAGTGGAGTCTGCAGAAGGTGTCTGTGCAGCTGGTGGACTGCAGGAAAAAATGGGAGATGGGTGGGTAATTGAAATTCAATACAATCACTAAACTATCTCAAAAGGTGAACTGTTAGTACCACTGCATACCTGTCATCCTGTACTCATTTTGCATAGGATGTACACAATTTGAGGTCAAATTATGCACCTACAATAAAGTCAAATTAAATAGGCATAAATGGCGTTTGGCAGTGTTCATTTTTTATTTTATTCACAGTTCACATTAATGTTAGCGCCTAGCCAATCACAGGATAAGGGTGAAAGAAAAATCTCACAAACCTGCTTCTCCTACCAGTCTCTAGCTACTAGTTATGGGGATACAACTCTCGAGTTAGTCACACGTAGCAGCTCTCTATCTCATCTGTTGACAATGACCAACCATTGATGAATAACAGTAGTAACTAAGGTTAACGTCCTAATGAAAGGTTAGCTACAGTAACCCTTGTGGAGCTAAATTCACAGCTTTTAGTCAACTAATGTTAGAGAGACCTTACTCATTAAAATGACTCAGCTATAGTTGTAATTTTCTTTACCATGGAAAGGATCCTACGCTCATCCACTACTGTTGTCTTCCATCGATGCCCAGGCCTTTTTCTGTAGCAAATATTGCTGCCGCGATTAGTGAACTTAGTCGTTGAGCGCAGGGATGTGCACAGTTACGGGCTATTGTTGCCCGGACAACAGCCCGTTTGCCCTGATTGGCTGACCTGCTCCTCTGGAGAAGGAGCCTAAAGTCATATGACATTGTTTGTATTCTCACGCAGGCGGTCTAAAGGGTACATTGCGAGTGAAGAAGAGGGAGAACCCTTCCGCTTTCACGTGACTTTTTGAAGTTATGGAGATAATGACAAATGCCCTGTGAATACTTAAAAAACATATATCCACTTGTGTCTTGAATAATGCGCAGCTTCAACTTGTAACGTTTGCATCACGTCGTGCTACCTTGCCTTATATTGACGCATAATCATGCTAAGTTACAAGAACTAAGCTAAGTAATATGTAGCAGCTAATCCCAATGGGCTAACCATTAACATTCCAGTTCACAGAGCATTTGAGAACCTGGGGATACAGTAAAATCCTTTTACCAGCTGTATTAAAAATACCAGCCACAGTCTATGAAGAGTCAACTGGCTGCATTAAATTGTTCAGTTGTCTTTTAGCAGTGAAAAGTACAGTATACGTAGTATAAGTTACTTAATTCTGATTCTAATAATTCTATTCAAGATGAGGTCCTACCACAAGCCTACAGACCACAGAGTGAGGGAGGGCATGCAGAGCATCACACAACTAATAAGACAGGTACATAATGAGGGTGGAAAATGTGTTTGGAGAGTTTCTTCAAAAGGGCCATGTGTCAGTAAAAGTATAATAACGAGAAAGATAGATGATGTGAACAATATTATAACATTTATTTTGGAGACAGTCTCTGCTAAGCAATGACATAGCTTTATAGTTTGATAGGAGTAAGATAGATCTTGCCTTGATCACATCAATAACAATGGTGGGGGGGCATTCATCAGTGGTATCAGTTTTTAAAATATGTGATAGCAAAAAAAAGATATTGCTACCGTGATTACACTCATTTTATAGTTACATGGTGGTATAACTGTACTACTATATAACTGTGGTATAGTACTGTAAATAAATATAGGATTAAAATGTTGATCGCTTTTTTGAACTTGTATGAGAAAGAAAGTGACTGTGAGGGGGTGCCCTTTTTTCCTGTTAGAGCAATAGCCCCTCCAAATGTCAATGCACATCCCTGGTTCGAGCTCCTATTTATTTTTGGTCTCCCGTCTAAAACGGCTCACTGTTATTCACCTCCACACCAGTCTGTGCGTGCCCTGCTGGTAAATCTGCTATCCACTTCCCCCACCCCTGCTTAGATATGAAAAATGGCGGAGGCAGGTGAGTCCTCCGAATCAAGTCAGAGAATTATCACTAGACATAAAAGCTTCCAAAGTATGGGAGTATTTCAGGCCAACTGGTAACAAGAGTGGTCTGTACACTCAGTCAAACTTCATTTGCTTATCACGGGAGCACGACCACGATGCACAAGCACCTAAAAAGGAAACGCACAAGAGTTGTTGAAGATGCACCCACAGAAAAGAGAACGTAAATATATAAAATGCCTTTTTCACAGCGAAAGCTCTATTATTGAAACTGGGTCAACTGATTTCCAGTGTGTCTACTTATTGACACACAAGGCTAATTATGTATTTATTTGGTAATATTTAAGTTACTTATATTCAGTGTTGGGAATAGTTACTTTTAGGAGTACTTTTTAGTTACTTGATGAGTTCACAAGTTTTGGGAAGTCCCTAATTAAGACAAAATTATCAGGTAAATGGAGTTCATTTCTTTACAGTGACTTATAAAACAAATATAAAGAGTGAAGAACATATCAATCATGGTCACCAGTAAGATATGAACTCCATTTACCTGATCATTTTGTCTCAAGTAGGCACTTCCCAAAACTTGTGAACTCATCAAGTAACTAAAAAGTACTCCTAAAAATAACTATACCCAACACTGCTTATATTGTTTACATTTGTAATTTTTTATTTGGTAACTTATAAGTTATTTATATTGTTTATGGCACAGGTGACATTTTATGTCTTGGCCCCACAGTTGAGTTCAAAATAAAATGGACACAACAAAATAACAAACACTAGAGTCTTTTTTCAATTTTTTTCTCTGATAATTTGGCCACTCCTAGTGCCCTATTTTAACGATCTAAGCGCACGGCGTGAAGTACCGATTTGTTCCAAAATCCACTTTTGGTAGTTTGACAGCAGATAAAAGGCTCCATGCACCAGGCGCATGGTCTAAAAGGGTTGAGTGTCTTCATTAATTCATAGGTGTGATACGCTGTGTCCACCCTGAAGTGGTACTCATAAAAATGTGTACCAAGGTTGGCAGGTATGGAAATGTGGCATGAACTAAGGCTGGAGAAATAGCTTCTGTCTCTGACAGGTTTACATTATGCCACTGTGTTAAAATTGATTGAATACTATTTCAGATTACAGCGTTTTACTAAAAGAAATAGACCATGTTTAATAAAGAAACAACCATCTTTGTTTGTCTTTGTTTTACAGTACACAGCTCTGTCACCTCAGTGGGAGGTGCTTAACATCTGGAGAGGCTGAACAACGTCTTGAAAACGATAGGAAGAGAATCTCTAAAACCAAACTCAAAAAATATCTACACAGATACACTGGGGAAAAGCCTTATGGTTGTGATCAGTGTGGAAAGAGATTCACTCAATCAGGACACCTCATTACACATAAGAGAATACACACTGGAGAGAAACCTTATGGATGTGATCTTTGTGGAAAAAGTTTTTCTCAGTCAGGAGACCTAAAGAAGCATAAGAGAATACACACTGGAGAGAAACCTTATGGGTGTGATCAGTGTGGAAAGAGATTTACACGTTCCGGAAACCTGGTTTCACATATGAGAAAACATACGGGAGAGAAACCGTATGGTTGTGATCAGTGTAGAAAAAGATTTGCTGAAGCAAGACAACTGCTGAGGCATAAAAAAATACACACTGGAGAGAAGCGCTATGGTTGTGATCAGTGTGAAAAGATATTTGCTGTATCTGGAAACCTGGCTTTACATAAGAGAATACACACAGGAGAGAAGCCTTTCCACTGTTTAGACTGTGGTAGCAATTTTATTTCCTCAAAAGAATTAAAGATTCATCAGCGAATACACACTGGAGAGAAGCCTTATGGATGTGATCATTGTGGAAAGAGATTTGCTGTATCAGGAACCCTGGTTTTACATAAGAGAATACACACAGGAGAGAAGCCTTATGTCTGTGATCAGTGTGGAAAGAGATTTGCTCGGTTAGGAGGCCTGGTTATACATAAGAGAATACACACAGGAGAGAAACCTTATGGTTGTGATTATTGTGGAAAGAGATTTGCTCGATCAGGAGTCCTGGAGAGTCATAAGAGAATACACACAGGCGAGAAGCCTTATGGTTGTGATCAGTGTGGAAAGACATTTGCTCAGTCAGGAGAGTTGGTTACACATAAGAGAATACACACAGGGGAGAAGCCTTACGGTTGTAGTCATTGTGGAAAGAGATTTGCTCGATCAGGAGCTCTGGAGAGTCATAAGAGAATACACACAGGAGAGAAACCTTATGGGTGTGATCAGTGTGGAAAGAGATTTGTTCAATCAGGAACCCTGGAGAGTCATAAGAGAATACACACAGGAGAGAAGCCTTATGGCTGTGATCATTGTGGAAAGAGATTTTCTCATTCAGGAAACCTGGTTTCACATATGGGAATACATACTGGAAAGAAGCCTTATGGTTGTGATTGGTGTGGAAAAAGATTTTCTGAATCAGGACAACTGGTAAAACATAAGAGAATACACAATGGTGAGAAACCTTATGGCTGTGGTCAGTCTGGAAAAAGATTTGCTGAATGACAACACCTGGTTGCACAAAATAATACACACCGGAGAGAAGCATTAGAGCTGCTTAGACTGGTAGCAGTTTTAGTACATCAAATTAATTAAATGTTTATCCCCGAATACACACTGGAGAGACGCCTTATGGTTGAGAACAGCTTGGAAAGACTTGGCTGAGAGAAGCTCCCAGCACCGTTGAAACCACTTTCTTATGTGGCTTTCTCCAGCTATCCCACTAGTGATTCATCAACCTCCACCAAAGAAATGGAAGTGCTGACATTGAGGTCACTACAATGAAGTCTGTGGAATATTATTGTTGTTGAGGACTACAATTAATAGAGATGGGCATTTGGAATCACTGAAGTGATTGTTCAAATCAGTTATTTTAAAGATTTTTTTAAATTCACTGAATCATTTAATATTTTTTGCCCAAATTATTTCGTCTTGAAAGAAAATTGATGCACAGGTCAGATGAGCAGTTGAGCACGAGTTAACAATTTTTTTTTTAAGAGGAATTATAGATCAACCACTTAGGAACAAGTACCGATTACTGGATTAATGGATCGATTACATTGGTGTTTGATCTCTTTACGTGTATCACATAAAGAGAGGAATGATTGAATATGCTTCAAAATTGCACGTTTTACTCTACAAGCAAATTTTAGCCGGCTGGCCAGGATATCGTAGGATTTTTATATGCTATAGCTGCATTGTTAGGATAATTATTAGATTGCACTGCATAGTCTGAGGCCAAAGGGCAGAGGATACTAACAAAAAGTATATTCTTAGTATGTCATTTTTTGATTTGCCTGGTTCAAGTGATATGCCATTTATTGGAAGAAATGTTGAAATACTTTGGTTTAAACTAAGCTCTGTTGCAACATTCCAAGTCTATTCTCCAGTATTTCTAAATAAATAATTGTCAGAAACCGACATGGAAGAAAGTCAATTGGCAGTGTTTTTATTTTACTAGTTACTAGTGCTGTGTCAATGACAGGATTCAGGCGAGGGGAAAAAATTTTATGCACCTGCTTCTCCCGCCAGTCTCAAGCTACTACCAGTAAGTATGGAGATATAGACAGCTCTCTCAATCTGGAGTCCCACACAATGACAGTATACAGAATGGACCGAGCCATGCCATTCAATTCTACGAAGACCAAGTGAAGCCGAGAAGCACTTTTCCGGTGGTAGCCAAGCATACTGTGCAGCCTCAAGCTGAGCGTGATGATGTAGATGTGATGTGAGCAAACTCTCTGGAAGTTGTAATTCTTCTTGTAGCCATGCCAAGAGAAATCTGAATCATTCCGAATCTTGCCTTTTGCAGAGGCTGAGAACACAAGTAGAAAGTATTTCCAGTCCATCAAAACGTTGCTGAAATATTTTGTTCCGATGCTTTTCATGGACTATATGGGCTTCTCTTGACTGTATGTCTCCACGTCCCCCGATTTGCCTGCAAGCTTCTCCTGGACTATACAGTAATTTCTCTACTGTGCCACAGAAGGTTGTGTGGTTATGACACACAAGTTAGCATATTTTCACAATAACGGCTTCTACAGAGCCATAACATGAGATACAAGGTAATGGAGCTTTATATACATTGACCTGTAAATTTAGAAATAAACAATGAAAGAGTTTCAATGCTTCTGATGTAAATGTATTCGCTCTCAAAATGATGCCAAAATGAATCGGAGTCTATGGAATGCTAACGGAAGGTTGTTAGCCTCAGAGTCTTCCGGAGACTGGCATACCCCCTTGGTCCAACAGCAGTTCTTCATCTGGTCCGTTTACAATGACCCATTGCTGCATGAGATAATGGGTTAGGATGAAACTGTTTGCCAAGTACATGTTGTTACAGAATGTGTTCCTGGTTACTAAAAAACATAGCTAACCAACATTGTCATAGTTAGCTAGTTAGCTTTTCTGCTGACGCATCATAATTACGAACTAACATTTACGTTGTAATGCAGAAAGGTTTGCTGCAGTAGCGCTTGTGCAGCTAACTTCACATCTTTTAATCAACTAACCGTAGAGACACCTTGCTCATTAAAAAGACACAGATAGTAATTGTATTCAGGGGTGTAGTGGTAAAAAATATTTATTTTAATTATAAGGCCTATAGCTTAAAGATAATTGAGTTAATACTGTCTTTGTGCCAGTACCATTTCGAGAAGGGGGTAGGGGGACTCCTCCGTCAATCATTTCAAATAGTAGCCAGTCAAAGTAAACTAGCCCTATTATTTTTCTAAGGACTTTATTATCTCCGGGATTTGAAGCCATGTAGCATCATCCACAATTAGTTTTGAAGACATTGTACTCTAGATTGTGTTTTATTGGTGAGCTATTTCTGATAAATTAAACTCTATTTCGGTAACACCTTACAATAAGGTACACGAAAATGTAAGTAGTTACTGAGGAACGAATGAGAACCAAATGAGGAAGGACAGGTTAGTTAATGATAAGTTCTTTGAAGACTGTGAATCAAGCACTAATGTTTAGTTACGGAAAAACAGACTGTGGGTTACCATATTAATTAATAATTAGGTAATATAAAATGTATGAGAAGTTACTGAGGGATCATTGCTTAGTTATTGATAAGTTCCTGAATGACTGTGAATCAAGCACTAATGATTAGTTACAGATAAACAGACTGTGGGTTACCATATTAATTAATAATTAGGTAATATAAATTAATGAGAAGTTACTGAGGGATCATTGCTTAGTTATTGATAAGTTCCTGAAAGACTGTGAATCAAGCACTAATGATTAGTTACAGATAAACAGACTGTGGGTTACCATATTAATTAATAATTAGGTCATATAAAATAATGAGAAGTTACTGAGGAACTCAATTTCAGCACTAATGATACACAGACTGGGAGTTACCATATTAATGAATAATTAGGTAATATTTAGGTAATAGTAAAATAATGAGAACACAGACTGGGAGTTACCATATAAATGAATGACTAGGAAATCAGTTTCACTTCTTTCCTGTGATTTAGTAAAGTAAAAGTAGTAAAGTAAAATGAATAGATGACATATGGGATGACTTTCATGATTGCTTAACTAATGGTTAGTTAATGATTAACCACCCAGTAGGATGTATTACTTTATATGAAGGTACACAGAATGTTTAACTAATGGTAAATTAATGGTCAAGTATTCATTCGTTAATGATAAGCAACTCAGTGTGATGGATACCTTTATTCTAAGGAAACACAATGCTTAACTAATGGTTAGTTAATGATTAACCACACAGTAGGATGCATTACTTTATATGAAGGTACACAGAATGTTTAACTAATGGTAAATGAATGGTCAAGTAATCATTCGTTAATGATAAGCAACTCAGTGTGATGGATACCTTTATTCTAAGGAAACACAATGCTTAACTAATGGTTAGTTAATGATTAACCACACAGTAGGATGCATTACTTTATATGAAGGTACACAGAATGTTTAACTAATGGTAAATTAATGGTCAAGTATTCATTCGTTAATGATAAGCAACTCAGTGTGATGGATACCTTTATTCTAAGGAAACACAATGCTTAACTAATGGTTAGTTAATGATTAA
>JACXGM010021025.1:0-17481 GCA_016801145.1 Umbra pygmaea | reverse complement strand
GAAAGCCAGTGTAATAAATACTTGGAGCGGGCTTGGGGAAAATGTATGGGAGTAAAAAGTAAACTTTGTCTTTAAAATTGTAGTGGAGTAAGAGTGAAAGTAGATCCAAATAAAACATACTCAAGTAAAGTACAAATCCCCGAAAAAAATACTTAAGTAATGTAATGAAGTATTTTTACTTCACTACTTACCACCACTGTATATTTATTTGAAATTAATTTTACATATAAAAAAATTTCAAAGTCTTTTCTTTAAAAAAATATTAACCATATGTTTGTCCTTGCCTCAGGTCCAGTGTAACCAGAGTTTAACTTTAGGTATGATTTTTTAGGCTGAATTTTACAAATCGAGGGCGAGGCTTAAGAGGTTAAACACTCCCGGCTCCCGGCGCTGTGTGAATGCGTTCATGTGATTGGCTTATAAGTAAACAATCCCCCACGTAGGGTGCGTTCATGTGATTGGCTAAAACAAGGGAGATATCTGATTGGTTGCAGATCATTTCCTGTTTAAGAAAAGGCATTTGTATGTCGAGCCAAGTCAGGGGAGTCTCAAAACTCACACACAAATGCAGTGACGTTCACAAATCGCAAACAGTTTGTAAATCAAGATGTAGTTGTGTGTGCATCAGAAATACATTTCTGAATCTTGTGTAGATTTGTATATTTTGTTTGCATTTGAACATTTCGTTTGCCTTTCTGAATTGTGTGTGTATTTATGAATTTTGTATGCATTTGTGAATCGTCTGTGCTTTTTAAAATTTGTGCGTGCATTTGTGAATTTTGTGTGCATTTGTGTATCCTGTGTGTGTATTCATGAATCATGTGTGTGGATGTATGAATCATGTGTGTGCATATGTGAATGTAGTGTATGCATTTATCTTTATTGAGACTCTTTTATGAGACTCTATTTACTGAGACTCTCCATATGTAGCCTCTAGAGAAATCTACAGAAAACATCTGAATTAGTATGTGTACCACAGAGTACAGTCACATTCGATTATCTACTTAGAACGCAGGTAATATCTTTAAAACTGATTTTGGATGAGCTTCTTTTCAAAATGTGATGTCTCTTTCAATGCAATAATATCTAAAAAGCGTATTGTCTGTTTGAATACAGTAGGCTACCTAAATATTGTGATCAGATCACGTAACTGGCTGTGTTTACAGAGTATATCGGTCTAGAACCACTATCAGTGTGTAATAGTCCATTACATGTTCACTTAATGTATCATGTTTTGATCCGGTAGGACTGCCTCAAAATTAGATGAGAGACATCTGTAATTGATATTCAGAAATACACTCACCTAAAGGATTATTAGGAACACCCATTCAATTTCTCCTTAATGCAATGATCTACTCAACTAATCACATGGCAGTTGGTTCAATGCATTTATGGGTGTGGTCCTGGTCAAGACAATCTCCTGAACTCCAAACTGAATGTCAGAATGGGAAAGAAAGGTGATTTAAGCAATTTTGAGCATGGCATGGTTGTTGGTGCCAGACGGGCCGGTCTGAGTATTTCACATTCTGCTCAGTTACTGGGATTTCATGCACAACCATTTCTAGGGTTTACAAAGAATGGTGTGAAAAGGGAAAAACATCCAGTATGCAGCAGTCATGTGGGCGGAAACGCCTTGTTGATGCTAGAGGTCAGAGGAGTATGGGCCAACTGCTTGAAGCTGATAGAAGGGCAACTTTGACTGAAATAACCACTCGTTACAACCAAGGTATGCAGCAAAGCATTTGTAAAGCCACAACACGTAAACCTTGAGGCAAATGGGCTACAACAGCAGAAGACCCCACCGGGTAACCTCATCTCCACTACAAATAGGAAAAACAGGCTACAATTTGCAAGAGCACACCAAACTTGGACAGTTGAAGACTGGAAAAATGTTGCCTGGTCTGATGAGTCTCGATTTCTGTTGAGACATTCAGATGGTAGAGTCAGAATTTTGTGTAAACAGAATGAGAACATGGATCCATCATGGCTTGTTACCACTGTGCATGCTGGTGATGGTGGTGTAATGGTTTGGGGGATGTTTTCTTGGCACACTTTAGGCTTCTTAGTGCCAATTGGGCATTGTTTAAATGCCACGGCCTACCTGAGCATTGTTTCTGATCATGTCCATCCCTTTACTGCAGGATAATGCACCACGTCACAAAGCTCGAATCATTTCAAATTGGTTTCTTGAACATGACAATGAGTTCAAATGGCCCCCACAGTCACCAGATCTCAACCCATCTTTGGGATGTGGTGGAACGGGAGCTTCGTGCCCTGGATGGGCATCCCACAAATCTCCATCAACTGCAAGATGATATCCTATCAATATGGGCCAACATTTCTAAAGAATGCTTTCAGCACCTTGTTGAATCAATGGCACGTAGAATTAAGGCAGTTCTGAAGGCGAAAGGGGGTCAACACAATATTAGTATGGTGTTCCTAATAATCCTTTAGGTGAGTGTATCTATCCGTGTAATTTCAGGGTAAACACTGAACATAATGGCACCCTGCACACTTGGCTAGTTTGCATATAGGCTTGTAGTGATGATTGGCTAGGGCATTGTTCCTGCGTATATGGATAATTTGTATATAGACTTGTAGATCCTTCCTTTATCAGATGGGCATCGCGTCACTTATCCTTCCCATTTCAATTTTGGCAACCCTTGAACTACCATTCTGATATGCTTGTTTATTGATTTCATCAAGCTACATTTTCATTTTTTTCTCATCCTGGGCACATGGCTAATTTTTCTAAAGTCTATGTTCTAAAAGTGAACTACAGGCAGGCTGCCATCTTGTTTCATTGTGTTGTTGCCGATCCTCTAGATGCCAGCAGAGGGGATAAACCCATTGGCCATTCATTTATATTTGGAAATGAATCGCTATTATCTGCTATTAAAAAAACTATTTGACCTATCAATCAAAAATCCACAAGCGACCTGCACGGCAATTGGACATATATGGTGACCCTGGAATAAGATCTATATATTGTGAAAACTGCAGGGGCTGAAAAGTTGCCAAAAACAAACTAAGGAGGGGAAGAAGAAAACATATAACAAGATATTGCTTGCACTTTTGCATAATCAAATAATAAAAAATATATATTACAAGATCTTGCTTGCGCTTTCCCACAATCAAATAATTCATTTATAAATGTCAGTAATGTGGATAACAGTTATCACCTGACAATCCAAGCATGATTACTCACCAATCAATACTTTTTCAGTAACATTTTTTGGGGTTAGAGGTAAACTTCATCAATTTTTTGGGTCGAACTTGCTACAGCATCAATTGAAGTAAGGGAAGATAATGCATGTAACCCCAAAACAACTTAACATTTTCCAGAATGTATAAATAAATAACCCATATTTATACCCAATTCATTTTTATAAATAACTGGACCCTATTGATCTAACACAAAGGATAGAAAGGACTTTATTACTGGTCTTCAAATATCCTTGCTGACACATTTTGGTTGGATTTGGCTAGCGTAGAATCACACATGAAGCTTGCCACCCCTATTCTATTGGTGGTGAGTTTGTCACATTTCTACTTTAAGAAGTCTATTTATTGCCCTAATCTCAATATACAGTGCATAGCACAATCTGTATTAGGAAGCAAATTGGTGTTCTTTGACTTAGATTTCTGCCATTCCTCTTCACAATAGCAAGGAACACCACTTTTGCTATTTTCAACAGAAATAATGTTTTTGTCACTGGAGAGAGGTAAGGATTCACCATAGGAGAGCTGTACCTGTAAGGGACTTTGATCTCCTTTGATCAACTAAAGGAAAACTATGATCTTCCTAGAAATAACTTCTTGAGATATCTGCAGATTAGAGCCCATGTAACAAAACACCTCTCTGCCTTTCAAAATTTGTTTGACGGGTGGCTTGCATTGTTTCAAAGATCAAAGAAACATATTTTAATCTGTCAACAGACCCCCAACAGAGTATTCAAGGTACAATGGGAGGAAGAACTGTGCAACTGTGCTATGAAATACAGTATCCACTGAATGTTAGGCTAGTATCTTAGTGAGGATAACATAACTGCTCAATGAATTCTTGACAGTTTCAGGAAATTCATTAGGGCGGGGCAGGGTGCAAGGTCTGCTAGATGGCAGTGTGTCTGGAGGTTGGATCAAGCTGTGAGGGTGGATGGGTTTGGAATTATTGTTACTTTATTTTTAGTGTCTGAATCTTTTGTGTGTGCCTCAGTTTATTTGATATGTGTTTATTGTTTGTCAATGGGAAAAAAATGACATTTGTTTAATTCTTTTTTTAGTTTTTTGGGGGTGTATTTCTAAAAATACTTTTTAATGACAGACCAGTAGTAAACATAGGCTAAGGAGACATTGGCTGAGCTGGGTCTTGACACTCAAACTCTGGCACAAAATTTGTCTTATTCGACAGGTTTGAGTGTGTGCTACTTCTAATAAAACACACTATTTAAATCAAATTCTCTCTTTCTGTCAATTAATAACTGTGGGGTGTACATTAACTGTAATAGCTTCATTGCAAGTAGCAAAAGTGGATTCAATTTGATTATTTGTCCTGAGGAGTCAATTGTATAGTAGAGAACAATTTGAGTTGCACTCCACAACCTCTCATGTGGTACCACCAACCAACACTAATGAGAATCTATGGGAAGAAAACGAAGCTGACAGACTGAACTCACTGGCAGAGTAAATCAGAGTCAAAGGGAATGTTAGTCTAACTCTATGGAATCACAGCTTTAGGGCTCAATGGGGAACTTCTTTTCCCTTACACACTGACGTTTATCGAGGAGAATAGGACGTCAGCACTAAACAAGACATAACAACAGAAGACTATTATTACCATTGTCTCTAACTGTCCGATATAATTCTGTCACCCATGCTAAACTTGTATTCATCCTCCACCTACCATTAAATAAGGGTATTCCTGTAGCATTTGATCAAGCGACAACATGCTGACCAAACTCCAGGGTGTCACGTTGAGGGCAATTTTTTTGTTTCCTTTCTGTAAATGTTAGGTCAAAAGTTCTGTTTGAAATAATGGAACATGTGACCTTTTCCTCTGTAAGGAGGAGATATTGCTCCTTAGGAATTCAAGCATTTTGGACATTGGAGGGGGTTAGGCATGTTGAGGCCCTTGGGGAGGAGAGTAAATGTCACAATCACTATCAGACAAGGGGCTTGGCAGGGACATCAACCTTTCCTTGTGTGCTTTAGGAAGGGGAGAGCTGCCTGATTTGTGCCCTCACATTAGGAAAAGAAACAGCTCGTGGGCTGAAAGCCACAGTGCAATGTCTGCCTCTATTTAAACCCCTTTCATCTCCCACTTGCAGACTATTTCCCCATACTGTGAGGGAGAAAAGACATCCTGATTACAGGAGAACATGACACAGCAGGTTTTAGATCCAACCACTGAGTCACGGTTAGACGAGGCATGCCTTGTAGAGTGGCAGCTCACTTTCATCTCCATCACAGCTTAGCGAAATAACCTTGTAAGAACTGCTAATGCACGATATGATAAAGTTATTATCAGTATTTAAGATGCAACTTACAGTAGCTTATTATCTATGTGTTGATGGTTCGGTAAATTTGTCATGAGGCAAAAGCCTGTGGAATCTGTGGCCCCTGCTTCAAATCCATTCATTTCACTCAATAGGATGGCTGTGTGCCATCGGAGAATAGGGAAACATGATCCTTTATGCAACCCTTGGTCGCACAGTACCTCATATGCCTTGGAACATCGCAGGGCCCAGCATTGCAGAATGGCAGGCCTACATTGCAGTGTGGGCTCTGGAGTTTAATCTTGAATTCGACTGACGGTTAGGTCAACGGCCCCATGGTGTTGGACCAATCACAGTCGGTGATGTTCAGACACCACCGGAGGAGAGTCAGTAGGTCAGTCTTGGCCGTCTTGCACATTGTTCATCCTGTGGGGCTGAAGGAGCTGAGTGACCTAATTAACTGTGTGAATAATTGCTCACAGGCCGGCGTGAAGCCAGCACGGGCTGTGTGGGAGAGGGGGACGGCTCAGCTGCCAAGAATAGGTGGTCGATTGACTGACTGATATGAGGAGTCCACAGCCCCGCTCCTCTTGGTCTCGCTACTTACTCAGCCGACTGGTCGCTGAGCGGCCACCAGGCTGCGGTAATTAGGTCTCATGCTTTTGCTGCATACTGGTCAGTGTGTTCCCCATCCAATGGATAGAAGACTCCCCCAGCCTCTACTGTCTGACAGATATTGACCCTATTGATGGTCTGTTTGGCCTGCCAACCGCTGAAAGCCACAGTGCAATGTCCACCTCTGCTCAAAGTCCTTTCACCTCCCACTTCCAGAACCACTTCTCTGTGATCATCCATTGTGCTAGTCAGGAGACCAGCAGGGAGGATAGCCAAGAGATTTCGGCCAGGGGACAAGGACATCTCAACTGTAAGCACTCCTAAAAGTGCAGTATCTCAAGAGGAACATCATTAGGCTGTAGTCCAGCTGTGTATGTAGGTCTACACCCCTGACATGGATATTATAAATATCAGACACAACATTTCAAATTTCCTCCGAAAAATTAGAGAAAAATATATTTGGAGAAAAAATGATTTATCTAAAAATGGCAACTTACAACCTGAAGTAGCTAACTATGATCAGACTAGGGTGCAATTTGTGACTTGGCCAGAGATTTAAAGGGATGACAGCCATCTTGGGTGAGCATGACCTCGTCTGTAATGAACTAATATCTTGCAAGAGCGGCACTTAATACAGTAAAGACCTTCAGACTGCATTGTTCTTCCTCACTTTATCGTTGTGCCAAATTGAGTCATTTATAATGTGATGAGTTTGCTAATGCTAATTAATTTTCAAAGAGGAGATGGTGAAATAGTCAGAGATGACCAGAAAATGATACAGAGAAAAAGATTGGAACTGTAGGAAGAAACAGGTATTGCTAGCAGATATTTTAGGAGGTATACTGGTTTTACAACTAGAGTTGACATTTTCTGACAGATATTTTTGTTCATTCTCTCTAATTGAGAAGGTCTCATTATTTAAGTTGTTGCAAATCTTAACAAAGCAGCTTATTATTTCTATCAGCCCTTAATATTTGAGATGAAGGTGATCCACTACTGAACCCTATTCAGGGCAGTTGTGTGCTATTGATTTGTCTGTTAAGAGGACTTTGTGTTGCAAAGGCCACACTGCAGTCTTCCATTAAGAAGATTACACTCCATCGCATTGGAAAAGCTATTGAGGTTGTTTGAATGCATAAAATTGCTGATAATGAAGTCACTTTTATGTTGTTTTTTTATGCTGACACAGAAAGGGTGTTAAGAATATACTGTACATGCTCAGGGCTTACAAAGATGGTAATAGAGAAATAAATAATTTCTCAGCCTGGGGAAAGAAAACAAGTCTTAAAAAGTAGACTCGCTATTGTTATCCCTTCATATTAGATGGGTCTTCATCCCGAAAGTACTCCAAGAGCGACTTATCCATGGTTCAGTTTTTTTATTATCTAAAGTCCATGCAAATGGAATAGTCTTACGATGGTCATGAATAATTTAGCAAGTACGTTTTTAGACTTAGGATTTCTGTGGTATATACCTTTTCAAAAAACACTGATGTTTATCTTTACCCATGTTGTGCGAAAAAAGAAAAACATTGACAACAGATCTAACGTCTAAACTGCTTCTTTGTATGTGTTAGAGCAAAGCCACTATTTGCTTCAGTCACTGAACACAACCAACCCTTATTAGAATAACAGACTTGTTTTTGAGCCATGCATCTATTTTCCTACTTTGAAATGTAGGCATTTTGCTACTTACTTCGCCAGAGTCAGATGTTTAGAGGGATCAGAAGTATGTATATCATTAGCTTAGCTAGCAAAATTGCTGGAAGTACCAGTAAAGTAGCCACCTCAAAAGAAGGGAAAAGCTATAGTCAATATTTACACATTTGCAATTTGCAAATATATATGGGAAATTATTATATTCCCCTTCCGTATATCACTGATATTGCTTAAAAACGTGTAGATAATGCAAGATCTCTCTCTTCTGTAATTGTTTTATTTATTTATTTGTGATTTTTCCAGCTTTTCTACCCTTCCCAATTTCCCCTCTAATCCTGCCTTGTCAGCAGCTTTGCAACTACTTGTACAGATCTGTGGGATGACAAGGGGTATGCACATGGTTCATCCAACCACATGTACTGTAGTCCAAGCTGCCAATTCTTCACCCTCAAGTCTTTTCGATTATGATGCTACAAGTTGTCATGTAGCCACTCCTTTGTTATCTTGGTTCTGTGCTTAGGGTCATTGTCGTGTTGGAAGATGAACCTTCACCCGTCTGTAGTCCTGAGTGCTCTGGAGCAGGTTTTCAGCAAGGATGTCTCTGTACATTGCTGCATTCATCTTTCCCTCAATCCTGACTAGTCTCCCAGTTCCTGCCGCTGAAAAACATGCCCACAGCATGATGCTGCCTCCACCATGCTTCACTGTATGGATGGTACTGGCCAGGGGCCTCATTTATAAAACTTTGCGGTGGATTTGCGTCAGAAGTGGCCTACGGATGAAATATAGGACGTGCGTACGCAAAGAAGTATTCAGATTTATAAACACATGCGCACGCACGTCCTACGCCTTTTTCTCTTTATAAATCACACTCAACTCTAATACGTAGCGCAGCTTTCGCGGCTACATGTCACGTCCTTTTTTGCCCATAAATAGTCAGTGAAACGCCCCAAAATTAATATTAATTGATTGAGAAAGCATGGCAAATACAGAGGAAAACCAAAAAAAGCCACTTCACTCAATGTGAAGTAGAAAATATTATTGGCAAGGTGGAAAGGAGGAGGAAAATGTTGTTTGAAGGGCACAGTGTGCCTATTACCAATGGCGAAAAGGCATTGGAGTGCTAAAAGGTTGCAGACGCTGTAAGAAAGTCGGACCATGGCCGAAATATAAAGTGGTCAGATATCAGTCGATGTCAAAGCGTCTAGCACTTCATCGCGAAAGTGTGTCTGCCTAGGGTGGGGGAAAATTAGTTACATTACAGCAACATGTCTGCATCACAAATTATTTTGACATTGGTGGAATGCAAATGCTTTCGATTAATGAACGCATGTTAATTCTCATTCATTTTCCTTATGGCAACATGAGTGCAGTCCATAGCACCGATTACATTTGGGAAACCGGACAAATTGTGCTTTTTTGTTTGACTGTTCACCCGCCGTGTACGGAAACTTAATGTAATTATGCGACAAGCCTATTATACCGACTAACACGCCTGGCATAACCTGGCTAAGGGTTGGCTGAGATATCCCTGACTTGTCAGTCCGTTCCATCTGAAAAGTGCCAGTCGCCAGAAATCCTGTTATTAATAAATAATATGCGTTATTAGGCTATTATTATTATTATATTCTAACAGTGCAAGATCAGCTATTGTGCATCATTACGCATTGTGATGGCATGGCTTTTTCATAACCATCCATTTGATTGTATCTGAAAATCTACAAATGTCAGTATTACTCTAATTGTAAATGGAAAATAGTTCTTCACAAATGGAATTTATTGCATATTTCAAAATGGTTTAGACAATCGTCACGATGAAACTCATTTAAAGATTAAATGAACTAAATGCATATAAATGAACACTATGTTTCTGTATCTGATTACGACAGTTATACTATGAAAACAATATTCCCCAATGGACAATAAATACTATCTATTTATTATCTATCTATCATCATCTATTTATTTAACTATCTGCACCGCCAGACAGAGACATCGACATGAATATCAGTTTTAAACATGATTTTGTTCTGTTTACCGTATTATTTATGAGGATGAATTACGTAACATGCCAATATTACAGATAATATTTGAGTGTTCTTCTTGCAAATATGTGCAAAATGTGCTTCATTTGCATTTACGTTACAATCTTGTTTTATTTTGTTTGTTTTTCACTGCAGGCTGATAATTGTAAGCATGGCTTTGTGACATATTCATATTATTAATGAGAGGCAGTATTTCGATTTCGTTGCACTTTTAGACAGATCTACAGAAGCCTACGTGTTTCATCCATCTGCCGACGGTGTCGCCATTTCTCATTTCACCTGTTTTTGTGCGTACGCATGGGTCAGAGTTGTCGTAAAGGACCGCACATCTTCCCGTCAAGTTTGCTTTTTATAAATCCCAATTATTGCGTAGAGAGATGTGTACATCTTCTTTTGTGCGTACGCCACCTTTATAAATGAGGCCCCAGGTGATGAGTGGTGCCTGGTATCCTCCAGACATAACACTTCCCATCAAGCCATAGAGTTCAATCTTTGTTTCATCAGACCAGATAATTTTAATTCTCATGGACTTAGAGTCCTTTAGGTGCCTTTTCACAAACTCCAGGCAGGTTCTCGTGCCTTTTACTGAGGAGCTTCCATCTTAACACTACCATACAGGCCTGATTGGTGGAGTGCTATATAGATGGTTGTTCTTCTGGAAGGTTCTCCTCTCTCCACAGAGAAATGCTGGAGCTCTGTCAGAGTGACCATCGGGTTCTTGGTCAACTCACTGACTAAGGCCCTTCTCCCCCGATCGCTCAGTTTGGCCGGGTTGTAAGCTATATGAAGAGTCCTGGTGGTTCCAAACTTCTTCTATTTATGGATGATGGAGGCCACTGTGCTCATTGGGACCTTCAGTGCTGCAGATATTTTTTGGTACCCTTTCCCAGATCTGTGCCTTTCTACAATCCTGATTCGGTGGTCTACAGTCATTTCCTTGGACTTCATAGTTTGTTTTGTGCTCTGATATGTGCTTTTAAATGTGGGACCTTATATAGACATTAGTGTGCCTTTCCAAATAATGTCCAATCAATTGAATTTACCACAGGTGGACTCCATTCCGTTTGTAGAAACTTCTCAAGGATGATCAATGAAAACAGGATGCACCTGATTTTGAGTGTCATGGCAGAGGCTGTGAATACTTATGTACATGTGCTTTTTTCATTTTTTGTTTTAATAAATTTACAAAGATTTCAAACACATTTCTTTCACATTGTCATTATGGGGTATTGTTTGTAGAACTTTGAGAGAAATAATGAATATAATCCATTTCGGAATAAGGGTGTAACAAAATGTGAAAAAAGTAAAGCGCTGTGAATACTTTCCGGATGCACTCCACATATTTGAAAATTGCATAGGAAGAGTGCTACATTGGCGTTATGGATATATATATATATATATATATGAGTGGTGCTCAGTGGAAAGCAGGGTGGGAATGGAATAAGAACCAAAAAAGAAGTTACTTCTGAAAAAGATCCACGGCACACAACTCAGATAAGTAAAAAAGCCTTTAATAAATAAGCATGGCAATCTAAAAACACTGACGCATTGTGGCTTCTTCAGGGTGCATTTGACAATGACATGGAGAATATTCATTTAAATACGAAATGACAAGGGAGGGGTCAGAATTGAACCAATACTGCACAATACCAGCACTGCACATACTGTATAGAAATGTAGACATCTAATCTCTAGTGTTAAAGGAATACTCCAGACCCCTAATCAGTTTCAGACAATAAAAACACCTTCTTAGCATGTTCGGTAATTCCCAACTCGGCCACTGTGTTTGGAATTTGCTGAATTACCGGTATGTAAACACAGCATTTTCGAAACTACATCTAGAAGCGTTGTGTTGGTTTCCAAAATTTTTATTTGTCCAGTTTTATGCTCCAATCAACTTCAAAGATTTTCTAAATTCAAAACAGTTTATAGTTTTGAAAATTCCAAACATTTAAGGTAGCTGAGTTGGAAATTAACGAAGGCGCTGAGGTGTTTTTAGTGACTGTTGTGTCAGAAACATGACTGGCACAACAATTTTGAGCTGTTTAGGGGCCTTAAGTTATCCTTAAAATTTTCAGTAACTGCTAACATACATATGTAACTCGGTATAGCCAATAAACCACAGTATTGTAACAACTCCCACTCCACGGTCTCCCCCTGCTGGTGCCCGTCAGCACCATTGCTTGTCTCTGTTCTTTTGAGATCACCTTTCCCATTAAGCACCTGTCTTGTGTTGTCTTGATTGCCCTCATGTGTATTCAAATCAATTGTCCCAGTGTTTCTTGTGCGTTGTTGTGCCTTTTGCATGTGGATAATCTACCTAACTAAGAGTGTACAGATCCCAGGCAGTTGCCTGTATTATTATTATCTTTAGTGGCGAGCGCGTTGCTGTCCACCCTTTTGTTTAGCTACTGTTTTGTTTGTTTAAACACTGCCGGTTGCCTGTTTAAGACTGTTATCACATTACTTAGGCAGTAGCCTGTAAAGTACTATCTCACTCTCAATACTGCATAGAGTCTGGCCTGCATGCTTTAAGCCTGCAATTGAACGCAGTCAGAAAATAAAAAGAGCTGCACACAGTTTCCTGCGTGTGACCCCTTTCACCCACCCTTCACAATTATGAGGGTTCAGAGTGCTTTGTTTACATGTATACAATAGGCAACAACTGTCCAGGGGGGTATTGCACAAAAGTAGAATAATGAAATCCAGGATAACTGAAAACGCGCAGCTTAACTTAGTGTGATCTGCTCATCGCGACTTAATCGGTTACACGTTTGCCAAGCCAGGATGAAAAGGTAAAGCTATGTCAAGCCAGATGTAGATATTCGGGATAAGTGCACGTTCACAGCTTTTTTAAATAGACCACTGTATCGATGACAGATTTACTGATGCACATCTCGGGATGGACAAGATGCGTGCAGCTTATTTTTCACCCGCTGAACAAGTTGTTGTGGAAAGTAACGAGGAGGTGAAGCATAAAATATGCAAAAAAGGAAATACGGCTGCGTTTAGGATTACAAAATATCTACCTACTCCACATTTTTACAAAGTTGTACACTTTTTTGTCTTTTGTTTTTAAATGAAATGTATTATTAGTTAGGCTACTTTGCTAGTTAAAATAATACAAGTTTATTGTATAACCTATTATTTTTAATGTAGACAAAATTAAAATTGCCTGGGAAGTGCAAACCTAAAGATTTCATCTTGACTTAAAGCATATTTTGTAGGTTACATCATATTTGCTCTCAAGTTTTGACATTTCCCAGCATGCTGTTCTGCCCTTTTATTTTTAAGAATTGTTTGTTTTAATGTATGTTCTGCTTTATGCATTAATGTATCGATTACTTGGTTTGATTATTAAATTATAATATTAATCTTTACTTTTCAAACCTAATACAAACTGTAAATGGTGTAATGTATTGCAAACATTACCTAGAAGAGTGTTCCAGTCTATGTAGTTTAGCTAATTTGGCAAAATGTCTTTATATTTCACCAATGCAGTTCTTTCCACTGCAAGTTATGGGTGATAGAACATCCACCAGATAAAATATTTTATCAGTTTGATATTCTAATTTGTAAAAATACAATCTTGAAGTAACTGTCAGTGTGGTACAAAAGCTGTAAACACTCAGAAGTTGGTATTTGCCACATTTTCTTAGGAAAGCATGCTGAGAGATATGCAAATGTGACTAATTGGATAATTTACATTGGCTCAATTTACAGTAAATGTGACGATTGGCTGTGGTGATCAACTTAAAAAATACATGTTAAACCAAATTATTGGGACAACCTAAAAATCACGGGTTGAACAAATGTATTTATTTTACGTTGGGTAAGCATAAAAAATAAAGGTGTGATTAATTACTCTATTTTTTAAGTTGGATCAATGTTATATGTTATTCAGTGTGAGCAGAGGGAAGTAATGTTCCTCTGGAAATTTACCCTAAAGACTAGGCCTATATACAAACCCTTTTCCACAGTGCGATAATATGTTTTACAACCATATGCACAAAACTCTATAGGCGATGTCTAATCCAAAATTTATTTCTACAATTAATGTTCATACAGAACAAACATGACTGGGCAATAGAACCTGGCAACAAGTCAAGATCAAATATAAAAACATTTTTCAGGATGGTAAGTGCCGTAATTCTTAATAGTGTGCAAATGGTATGTGAAAATTACTTACAAGGGAAGGTGATAAAGATGTGTAACAAGGACTTCAGTGCCATACACACACTTCTGACAGTACGGCAAATAGTGCCTTTATTTAGAAATAAAAAAATAAAGAAGAATTGCCCTCATTACCAACTTCTTTGAAATCACTGTTGCAACTTCATGAACCATTTCAAAACATCTAAACAACTGCAATGGTTGGATTTAGATCAAACTCGTGACAGCAATAGTGACGAGTAATGCACGTTAATAAAATTAAGACACTCACAAGACAATGCTAGGAATGTTAAACACGTTAATTTCGGATCAGAGCGACCACTGATTTAACACATAGAACTCCAGAATTAATCTTAGCCTGGCTGTTAGCCTGCTCTGGAGCAGGCAAAGTATAAAGAATAAATCTCCATGGTTACTTGGCTGGGTTAAATTCAACCAGCTTTTGTGCAACCAAGTCAATGCTAAATTCATCCAGGATAGCTTGAATATCCCAGCTTAATCCCTTATCTTGGTTTTGTGCAATACCCCCCAGGAAACAGCTTTTGAGTCAATTGTCCAATTACTTTTGTGCCTATGAAAAACAGGGGCCTACATATTAAAGAGCTGTCATTCCTAAATCCTTCCTCCAATTTGGATGTGAATACCCTCAAATTAAAGCTGAGAGACTGCACTGTAAGCTCATATTCATTACTTAACTGTAACTCTTGAATATATTTTGGTAAACTGACACAATAAATAACACTGTGTCAGTGTCCAATTATTTCCGGACCTAACTGTAAATTGGCTCTCAATCCTTATGTCTTAAAATTATTATACATTATTGCTTCCACTCTTTTTATCCTTTATTGTTTTTATTATTTTCAACTGCATTGCTGAGCCATGGCACAAGATTTTCACTGTACAATGTATGTACACTTGACATACAACATTCAATCCTCTACGCCCCTCACAACATAACACATTTTAGCTTCAGTGCCACTTTCTCACATCCTGTAGTTTAAATGAAAATGTTGCTGTCCCTTCCTTTGCGCAATCTTCACAAACGTGCCCTCGGAAACAATTCATTCAGACCCAGCGTTTTTTCGAAACAGACGTTTATTAGCTGAAATGTGTTCAGATGACCAGCTATTACAAGGGACAGGCAGCCATTTGAAATGTGGTGTTCAATTATGGTCATTTATTTTTCTGTGGCTGCCCTATGGGCCCTGGTAAAAAGTAACTCAGTGTAAAGGGAACTGGGAGCCATTTAGGACATGCATTACGAAAATGAATTGGTTCTGGATCGGTAACAGCCATGACCCTAAACTTGACTCAGTGCTTCCTGAACTTGGCCCCCTTTTTCCTAAGTTGCGGAAGGGCCCTTTGGAGGGCTTGTTTTATGGCAAACTATTCAGTATTAGCATTTTCAAAAGGGCAATCGAGTCGACGCGTCACAAACATGGAAAGGTCACCGGGTTTCCTGCCGGTTTTGAATCGCCACACTCTATCAAATGCTGCTTGGCTGCCACGGACGAGTTCCTGCCAAATTGAGAGATGGCTCACTGTTCTCTCTAGTGACATTAAGAGGGTCATTTAGCACTCCAACCCTGATCACTCTCAACAAGGGCCCACTGACCAAAACCTTACAGACTCTCACACAGGCTCCAGGGGAAAGGTTGCATCCTAAATGTTCATCAGTTTCTAATAGTGCACTACATTTGCCCATCATGGTCCATAGGGTTCTGATTACAAGTGGGACACTCTAGGGAATGGGCTGCCATTTGGGATGATATATAGAGAGATCATAATCCTCCATACTGCAGCAGGACTTGGCTGCAACCCAACTGACTTGGCACCAAACCTCTACGATAGAGAGAAAGTGGGTGTGGGGGAGTGTTACTGGCCATGGTGCTGGGGGATTTCTCTTTAAGCGTCTGTCTCCCTTCCAGTGGAATTGACGGTGCGTGCCTCCCTGCTTGTCATGTGCTGTGTGGCAAAGCCAGCTTGGGGGCACCCACGGAGGCTGGTTCCAACAGTCGAGAGAGATGTGCTTACACGGATGAGTTAGCTAAGCCCGCAGATCCAGAGGGGGAATGAGGGGGGTGGCTAGGGGAAAGAGGGAGTGCTACTGGGACCCGCACAGCACCGGCTGAGGAGAAATGCAACAGCGCAGGGCCCTGATAACTCGAAGTACCTCTGAGTTGACCTTGGCAAGCTCCTGCTTGCATTAACCCCTAATGTCATCTTTGATGTAATACACTGGAAATGTTTACATTTCCTACCAACTGCTTTGCTAGGATGTGTTCACTGAGTTTTGTTGTGTATTTGAAGTTGTCCTGTGGGTGTAATGTTGCCGACTTCTGGCAGTTACATGGTGTGGTTCCAGACGCCTCCCACTCCATTTTGTATGTACACTTTCCCCGGACTCATTGTTGCCACATCTATGTTTTACCATTCCATTGCTGTCTGCCAGCTTACCACACACACCAGGCTTTGATTCAGTATTTACACTCTGTATTTAAGTTCCTGGTTTTATCATGTTTACTGTCTGACATTGTCTATATGTTATATGTATATAGGTAGGTGTAGTAGATTATACGTATTGACTCGTAAGTCTATTTATTTTCTGTATGTGTGCAAATTAAACACTGTTTGATTTTCAGTTTAATCTTCACATTTGAATGTGGGTTCGAATCCAGAATCAGCGTAATGTGAGTTTACAGCCTTCTGGCTCAGGAGGGATCACCAGGCCAAGGCCAAGGCCAAATGCCTGAAAGTCTCCTGATTCTACCGAGGGGGATTTATGAGCCAAGTGGAATTTTTCCTTTTAATATCTGTATTTATGGGCACACTGTGCCCCCTTAAAAAAAATAGGTGCATGACTGAATCAAAGCGAAAACATATTGTGCCACGGCCCCAAAAATGGTGTAATTATAAAAAGGTTCAAGAAAAAACACAATTTCAACCAGTAAACAATTACCTATAAAAATATTAACAAAAAATTGTAAAAAGTTCAAGTGATCAATCATCTTATATACAGTGGAACCTGTGTGGCAATCAAGGTGCAGTTAAGTTTTCTTTATCAACTGTATATATACACTGTATGTATAAAATACTAACACTCCTGCCAGTTTTTAACCAACCAATAATGAAAGAATATTGAATTTCACCAGGAAAAGTTTAAAAAAGTATAGGAAGCTAAGCTTGAAAATATTGTCCAAGCTGACAGTAACCACTTCTCCAGCAGATAATGAAACCTTTGCCTTAGCGGACCACAGAAATACTCTGTTGTCAGACATTTTATTTTTTTATTTTTTGGGGGGAAAGGTCAGCTTCAGTATTTGACAACATGGTTGTCATTGTTCTATATTGTGCATCATTTCCAATCCCACTTTGTTTTTTTTTGTTTTTTATTATTATTGCCCCTACACTCCACACCCATCCCAACCCTTACCTACCGTGACCAAATGTTGAGACCAATTACCTATGCCATTTTAATATTATCTCTAGCTTATA
>JACXGM010021023.1:0-17509 GCA_016801145.1 Umbra pygmaea | reverse complement strand
GATCATTTAGACAGTTCAACCCCTGGAAGGTCTCCTCATGATGATCATTTAGACAGTTCAACCCCTGGAAGGTCTCCTCATGATGATCATTTAGACAGTTCAACCCCTGGAAGGTCTCCTCATGATGATCATTTAGACAGTTCAACCCCTGGAAGGTCTCCTCATGATGATCATTTAGACAGTTCAACCCCTGGAAGGTAACAGCATGCTGGCAATCGCATAAACCCATGGGTGAAAGCTACATATCAGCTCTTTATCGTGGTACATCAACTTCCAGTACCGTACGGCAAAACACTGCACAATTTGGAAAAATCAAACTCCTGCCGTACCGCATCCAGATTTTGCCATTTCCAGTAGAAATGCCCCCGCAGCGGTGTGGATTGCTTCCTATTGAAATGAATGGATTTCCACCGGAACAGATAAAGTGTGATCGCAGCATGAGACAGGATGAAGGTCAGCCCACCACATCTACAGCAGCCAGGAGGGAAGATGGTGTCACTTTTCTGGGCCAGAGGACAAGGACAAAAGGCTGACCATACATGTGAAACTGGCCATGGAATTTAATGAGCACAAATTAAACTATTTAAAAGACGAACATGAAATGAAGATGAAAATCCATCAGGTTGAGTTAGCTATGAAGGAGAGAAACATGAAGCAGCGTCAGTACCAATGTCCTACTGAAACCAGCACCAGTTCCGGGTACTGATATATCAATTCTTGAAATAATAAAATAATATAAAAAAAATTGTTACAAATCCATGGCAGTTGTTGTCTTCAATCATCTTTGTTGTGAGAAGTGCTTCAAATCAGCTAAAACTAAGGAAGAAAACCGGCCTTCATGCCCTGTTCTGGTTAGTTTGACAGCTGAAGCTATTAAAGTTGAAAGTCACCTAGGTAACGTCAGTGACAGTTCTCCTCAGAGAAGTGAGCGGGAAGCGAACAGCCAAAATGGCAATCGGAAGTGCACCGGTTCAATTTCTAATAGTCTTTGGCATTGAAAATTCTAAAATTGAATTGATTTTTTTTTTATTTAACCTTTATTTAACCAGGTAAGTTGACTAAGAACAATTTTTTTATTTACAGCAACGACCTGGGAGCAATTAGGGGTAAAGTGTCTTGCCCAAGGACACAACGACATTTGGCTCAGTCGGGAATCGAACTGGCAACCTTCTGACTACAAGTCTGAATCCCTACCCACTGAGCCACTTGAAGAGACACAGAGAGAGGTTGATCAAGACTTAGTCAGCAAGTAACGAACATAACGTTACATTATCTAGCTAACATAGCACTTGAGACCTGACTATGACTTGCATGCAGTGACTTGAGACTTGACATAGACTTGCTTGCAGTGTCAAAAGCATCTCTGCAGGTTAGTCCATATCTCTCTTTGTCGGCCTCAACCATGGGAAGATCTAGATCATTCTCATCTTCCATTTGAGGATCTGGGCAGCCAGGAAATTATTATAGCATATTCTCGGTTCAAAGCGCAATTTGTTTCTGAGACACTGGAAACGACTCTTCCATACACCAAACATGCGCTCCACTACACCTGGGTAGTACAGATATGAGCTTGGTTGTACCGCTGTTGCTCGGGATGGATTGCATGAAGATAGGGGGTGAACAAGAAGATTGTCTGTGCATACCCACTTTCACCAAGTATGATTCCACTACGTTGTCCTCCTTCAAACTGAGCATCCAAAGAGGAGTTTTGGAAAATCCTTGAGTCAAGAGATGCACCTTTCTAATGTGCAACAATGTTGGAGAACTGCATTGTGGGATTGAACACGCTTTGTACATTTTATTGAGAACCAGTTTTTACAAATCTTGTACTCCTCCGTATCTGCTGTAGAGGAAACTTTATGGGAATATGACATCCATCAATACAGCCAATGACTCCAGGGAAGTTCCCATATTCATAGAACTCCACCTTGTAATTGGCTTGGGCAGCAGCATTGGGGAACTTGATGTAGTCGTCTTTCAGTTCACATATAGCAGTGCAGACTTTGTGTACTATTTTGCACACAGTTGGTTCACTTATGACACACAAATCTCCTGTTTAATGATGGAAGGTTCCACATGCCAAAAACCTCAAGGTGATCAGTACTTCTAGCGAAGGAGGGATAGGCCTTCCCCTAAAAGAGTCAGATCAACGCCTCGGCTCAAGCAAACAAATTATGTCAGCTGCACTTTGTAAATACAGAAACGGTCACGGAATTTGATTTCATCCAAATCATTCAGTGGGTTGACTCTGTCTATAACCACCCTTCTGTCTGATGTTGGTGGTGCTCTTTAATTGTCATTGAAATAGTCCAGGTAATCAATTTTCCTCTATTGCTAAAGTCAACCCGGAGGCCAACATCAATTAATCTGAAGTTAAACCTCCCTCTGGCGAGGTTTAAGGTAAGCCTTTCCTTAAATCTAGACTAGCTCTAATCATTCTTCTGGCAATCAGATTTTATATCAAGACTAGAGAGTAAGTCTGAGACTATTTTAAACCATGCCTGGGAAATGCTATTTCAGTTAGTCCATTTTAAATGTGTAATTTAGTCTAACATTAGTTTTAATTGTGGTCCGGGAAACCACCCCGATGTGTTCAGGTGTGTCTTACCTGTACAAATCAGAGCGAGGCCGCCGGAACTTGCTCTGCAGTTTCCCCATGTTTGTGACAGAAAAGCCCGGCTGTATCGGCAGGCTGAGCTACCATCCAGGTCCCCAACCCATATAAACAGATAGGGGTATTCTTTAGCTCTCAAACACCTCCCTCTGCTGAAATATCAACACATTATTTTGCCAAATTAACCCTCTCTCATTTACAAAACACCATTTAGTTACCAACTGTTTTTAACCGTGTCATGATGTAACAAACATTCCATGAGCTAAATAAACAAGCAGGGCAACAACAGATAGAAGGAAGCTTGGTTTAGGAAGAAATCCTATTATGATTACTGTCACATCGCATTAACACAACATAACGATGACACACATGCCATTAGCTTTAGCT
This sequence comes from Umbra pygmaea, assembly GCA_016801145.1. Taxonomy (NCBI): domain Eukaryota; kingdom Metazoa; phylum Chordata; class Actinopteri; order Esociformes; family Umbridae; genus Umbra; species Umbra pygmaea. The sequence continues at coordinate 14,508 of JACXGM010021023.1, read as the reverse complement.
TTTAGTTCCATAATATGAAAACATTCCACGATAAATCAAGGTACTTTAAATTGATAAGACATCAAGTTTGCTTACCTGCCGAGAGCTCCGTACAGTACAGCACTTTAATTAGCTGCGACTCCTTGGCTAGCTAGCTAACTACAGTAGGTGGCTGCAGGCTAGCCAGCTTGCTAACTTAATCTTGTTTTGCCTCTCATGCCAACAGTTGCTCTGCAATAACGCATACTTCTGAGAATCCACAATACTTTATTCCTTCCATCTCTCTGATCTACACTTTCCGGAATGCAAACCCCTATATGGTAGACTGCCTCAGGAAAGTAATTTCTTGTAACAAACTCATCTCGCAATATTCACTTCCTAGCGACGCTTTCTCTGTTACCAGGCGAACGGAGGTCACCTGACACAGAAGGAGGAGTAACGATGACGTAAAATCTTTTTAGCGGCTTATTGACTTTCAAAATAAAAGTCTATGTTATTTTGTATTATTTTGCGTCTTTCATATAGTGTGCGTTTTTGCAGGTTTGCAGTGCTTTTAATTGTTTCTGCGTTTATTCTTCAACATTATTAAATTATAATATTCACTTATCTCCTTGCATAGGTTTTACATACGTAGTTGTACATTATTCACACATACTGTAAATACTGTAAACAATATTGACAAATTATTCATTTGTCGTTATGCATTGGCCATAGCAGAAAAATTCACCTGCCCCAAGAGTAGAGTGGTAACGATCAGCGTGACATCACGGCCAACGTCACGAACTCACGGAAGTGCAGTGATGGCTACTCTAGACGGGTAGGACAAGAATGTTTGCCTAGCGAAGGAAACAAATAATTAGACACCACCGTTCATTATTAACTCAACAACATCACTGACTGATTTTAAGGAGATTTGGTTACGATACATTCTTTCTGTAAGAACTGGATAGTGCTCATTCAGCAACACCGGGGAGGTAGGACAAAATGTCCCTCTTCCAGTCGGCACTTGATTTCCTGGCAGGGCCCGGTGGCTCTGGAGGCGCAAACCGGGACCAAAATGATTTTGTTGGGCAAATTGTGGAGCTTGGTGACATGAAACTCAGAATCAAAAGAGTAATAGCCGAAGGTAAGTTACGATGTTTTGTTATCAATGTTTATTATCCATAATTACAAGACACACTGTATACTCGCTACTGTAGTTAGCCAGCTGTGTTAGCTTGCTACTCATAAACTATCATACCCATTACTTTACCTTAGCATCCAGGCTTTATGGACAATTAAACGTACAGTAGATGTAATAAGATTGTATCATGTGGCTAGCTCGCTAACCAACTTATCCTAGCTATTATACCTGACATTTTAAGTTTCTCTTTTCGGCCAACTTAAAAACAATCGTTGACACGGTAAGCTGTCCCCTCACCTAATAAATTGATTAGAAATGTGCAATGTTTACATTTTATATTATGGCCTCAGTCTCTATAGAGACCACCACTACATACACACACACACGGTAAATATATACATACCTACTTGGCTTTTCTCAGTACACCAAGCTTATTTACCAATTAAACAGACTGCGGAAAACGAAGCCACATTGCTTAGGTTCCTGTGGTAAAGTACTGAAGTCATAGTTTTCTGTTCAGTACAGAACAGTTTCACATATTAGATGCTGAGAGGTTGAGCTTTTCACTTTAATGTAGTAGACTGCTTGACTGGTCAAATAAAAAAATCAAGAACATTGGGAATCAGAATGACGAGAATCATGCAGTAATAAATACAGCAGTAGTAAAGAAATGAAGTATCCCTTCTGTGATACTTTAAAGTCAAGTATAGTTTAGTGCTGCAAGTTTCCCATGCCCTAAGCACTGACACACCTCCATACCATGACAGACGCCGGCTTTTTGACCTGACACTGATAACAGCTAAGATGGTCCTTTTCCTCTTTGGCCCGGAGAACATAACAGCTGTTTTGTCCCAAAACTATTTGAAATGTTGACTTGTCAGACAACAAATCATGATTCCACTGTGCTACTGTGCATACTCAGATGAGACCGAGCCCAGAAAAGTCGTGGCGTGTCTGGACAGTGTTGATGTATTCTCTTTTGTTTAGTAAAGCTTTAATTTTGCATCTCTGGATGCATCGGTGAATGGTGTTGTCGGACAAGGGTTTGTCTAAGTCTTCTCGACATGGCATGGGTAACTGGCACATCTGAGAGGGCACCATTAATTCAGAAAGATATGTATGGGTACACATTTTAGAGCAACTTATGGTTCCATCCAGACGTCTTTTCCAGGTACATCTGCATTTTACAGCAGGACAACGCCAAACCACTTTCTGCCGTATTAGGACCGTATGGTTGCATAAGCAGAGTGCGGATGCTAGCATACACTTTCTGCAGTCTTGACATGTGTCAGAATAAGAATGTGTGGCGCATTATGAAGCACAAAATCAGGCTACAAAGGCCCTGTGAATTTGCGCAGCTAAGGACATGCATAATGGATTAATGGGGGAAAATTATGCTTGCTAAACTAACCTACTGGTGTCTTCAGTGCCCAAACACTTAAGTGTTATTAAAAGAAATGGTGATGTTACACAGTGGTGAACAGTCAACTGTACCAACTGTTATTGAGTGTGTTGCAGTCATCAGATTTGAAATGAGTGTATTTTTGCTAAATAAATAATAATTATGTGAATTGCATTCACAAAGTAAAACCTCACATAATGTGTTAATATTGTATTTTCAATGTAGTACATTGACACTTTGTTTGTTTTTATTGCATTTTCCTTACTGTCCCAACATTTTGTATGACTTTGCTGCCATTATGTTCCTCTCTCACCCTGCGTCCCCCAGCTGGCTTGTCTCTGAAGCTAAGCAGGGTTTGTCCTGGGCTCTGGCTGAAAGACCAGATGCACCTGATGTGCCAGTGGTGTGCCAGTAGGGTGCACTGTTTCCTCTGGTCTAAAGATCAAATACCAATGCCCCAGGGCAGTGAATGGGAAATTGCCATGCTTAAGGTGCTTTTTTATGGGATGTTAAATATTTTTCCTGACATTCTGTGGTCACTAAAGATCCTGTGGGATACCTTAAAAAGTATGGGTGTTAACCCTGTTGTCCTGTCAAAGTGACACATAACATTGTTTTTCACCAAAAAATACACTATGTAAAGAGATTAGATGTTATTTTCAAAAGACCAGTTTGTGATAAAAATATCATAAATATCAGTGTCCTGTTGGTTAAAGAAGAAATTAGGTCTAAATTAATAGATTGACCATAACAATGTTTACACCTCTTTCTTTATGTTTTTGGACTTCTGAAATCCATAACATGCCAACACCTGCAAAGTTGAGATTTGAGCACCAGACTTTATACTGATTTCTGATGCTGTGTTATGACAGATATACGCTACAGTGTCTGTCCACGAGAGCATTGTTGTCCTGTAAACACTGACATGCCTGACAGCTAGATTCTCAATACGTTGAGATTACATGTCTGGTCATTTGTCAGTAAGTAATTGATCTGAGAAAGCTTCTAATACTTTTAACACTCTTATGTTTGTAGGTTTTGAAAACAATTTGCAACATTCTATGGTTCATCTGTTCCGGTGAAGTGGGGAAACAAAATCGGCAGAGCCCTTTTTCATGTTAAATGGAAGCCCTGGTTGTTGATTTACCAGTTACCATGGATACTCTGGCCTAGTTCAGGTCAATTGCTCAGCTCCACACAACATTGAGCTCATTCACTGAACTCCCTGTCTTTTCTTTTCCTACTGATGCTGCATTTGTAACAATGTGGGAAGTGAGCATTCACCAGTTTTTGACTGAATGAAATTTCAGTCAGTTATTTGAACTCGCTTACTTTATTTGAACTCGTTGAGAAATGCTGACTGATTAATGGCCAACATGATGCTTCCACAATTAAAGAAATGTACAGCTGTTACACTATTAGCTACCATAAATTTGAGTTTGAAACTCATTACGGTAATACACAGACTTTTGGTATTGTTTTGTTAGCGTTACATTTCACTTTAGAACATTCTGTTTATGGTCAGCATGTGGTAGAAGTCAGAGCTGAAGTATGACAGACATCTTTGCCACTAGTTTAACAGTAATTAACAGTGAGAGGGTGAATGTGGGAGACTCCCATTTCCCACTTTGTTACAAACGCATCATCTGGTTTCTGACACCTGATTTGTAACAGTCTGAACTCTCTATTCCTGGGCTGTGTTCAGTATGTTTTTATGTTTTGGAAACATTCAGTTAAATGGAAAAGGTGCTGTACTAAACATACTGGTTATATGTTGGGGAAACCTGTCAGCACTCTTCCAAATATTTTATTTAACCTTTATTTAAACATTGAATTCAGACTGAGGACAACGGTCTTATTTTACTGCTGAGTCTTGTGTACAGAGTAATAATAATATAATAAAAAGACACAGTTAACAATTACATTTAACAGAGGACAGCTCATTAAGCATAGATTTGAAGTTAACTAAAGTAACAACGCATCCAGTTTAAGCTCTCTCTGAATGAGGGCAGTGGTGGACAAACGCAGACTTCCTCAACTCTGAATGTACGGTGCATCCGGAAGGTATTCAGAGCGCCTCGCTTTTTCCACATGTTGTTATGTTACACCCTTATTCCGAAATTGATTAAATTCATTATATCCCTCAAAATTCTACAAACAATACCTAATAATGACAATGTGAAAGAAGAGTGTTTTGAAATCTTAGCAAATTTATTAAAAACTAAAAAGCACACGTACATAAGTATTCACAACCTCTTCTCAATACTTTGTTGAAGCACCTTTGGCAGCAAATACAGCCTCAAGTATTTTTGAGTATGATGCTACAAGCTTGGCACACCTATTTTTGGGCAGTTTCTCTCATTCTTCTTTGCAGGACCTCTCAAGCTCCATCAGGTTGGATGGGGAGTGTCGGTGCACAGCCATTTTCAGATCTCTAGAGATGTTCAATCGGGTTCAAGTCTGGGCTGTGGTTGGGCCACTCAAGGACATTCACAGAGTTCTTCTGTAGCCACTGCTTTGTTATCTTGGCTGTGTGCTTAGGGTCATTGTCCTTTTGGATATAGATGGACTGATACCAATACCAGTACTTGGTATTGGGCAAGATACTGGGCATAAGTACTCGTACTTGTGAAAAAGGCCAGATTCTCCAAGCCAATTCTTCTTCCACATTATAGAGAATTATGCTACGCAATGCAGATTAGTCATAGATGGCCATAGTTTTTTTCTTAAAGTGCCAGAGAGGGAATAGTTGTCTACTGTACAACACAGTATATATATAGGAAACAGTTATATTGCTGAAACATGTAACGTTTAAAACAACAATACCAACAAACTGGTAAATCTGATTCACGTAACTTTTTCAATGGAAATGTAGCTGTATTCCAGCACTATATGCATATATTTCATATTGATGATAACGACGGTCTACTTCCTCTTTCAGAGACCAACTTATAAAACTGGACAACTGTATTTTTTATTATTTAAAGAAAAGCGATTTTAAATGGGATAATGCTTCCCTGCAATATGAGGTGATTTGTTGCGCACAAAATCACCGCCTAAAATGCATAATCATTACCAAAGATGAAGCCACGTGTGCCTATTATTGAAAAACACTGTAGAATCACACCTCTAATATATTACACAACTCTAGCCTAATATTTGTAAAATTATATATTAGAATTCTCAAGGATCCATCCAGGCGGGCTCTTGTGCCTTTTACTGAGGAGTGGCTTCCGTCTGGCCACTCTAATGTACAGGCCTGATTGGTGGAGTGCTGCATAGATGGTTGTTCTTCTGGAAGGTTCTCTCTCTGCACAAAGAGATGCTGGAGCTCTGTCAGAGTGACCATCGGGTTCTTGGTCACCTCCCTGACTAAGGACCTTCTCCCCCGATCGCTCAGTTTGGCCAGGCAGCCAGCTCTAGGAAGAGTCCTGCTGGTTCCAAACTTCTTCCGTTTACAGATGATGGAGGCCACTGTGCTCATTGGGACCTTCAATGCTGCAGATATTTTTCTGTACCCTTCCCCAGATCTGTGCCTAATTACAATCCTGTCTCTGAGGTCTACAGACAATTCCTTGGACTTCATGGCTTGGTTTGCGCTCTGACATGTACTGTTAACTGTGGGACCTTATATAGACAGGTGTGTGCCTTTCCAAATCATGTCCAATGAACTGAATATACCACAGATTGTGGATACATCTCAAGGATGATCAGTGGAAACAGGATGCACCTGATCTCAATTTTGAGTGTCATGTCAAAGGCTGTGAATACTTATGTACGTGTGCTTTTTTATTTTTAATAAATTTAATAAGATTTCAAACACTCTTCTTTCACATTGTCGTTACGGGGTATTGTTTGTAGAAATATGAGGGAAATAATTAATTTCATCCATTTCAGATTAAGGGTGTAACATGACAAAATGTGAAAGTGAAGCGCTGTGAACACTTTCCAGATGCACTGTACCTGAGGTATGTCCGTTACTGTGTTGAAAACAAAAAAGTAGATCATATTAATTTAAAAGGTTTCTCTTACCTAACCCCATTATGTGAAAAGACAGTTTACCCCATGGCTATATTTATATACCTGCGTCATTGCTTCAAGTCTAACTAGTATACGTGAAATTTGTTTAATCAATGTACAAGATAATTTTGGGAAGCAAATATGCACACTGAACATGGTTCTACAATTATAATACATTTTGATTGAGCCGGCTCTTTGAATACTGACATAGTTACAAGGGCCTTAGTTGTACCCACCCATGGAACATTTGTTACGTTGTGCCAAAAATAGGGAACTTTTATATTGTTGTCAACTAAAGGCCAAGGTAGACCTGCCTGTAGTGTTTTGTTTCACATAGAACAGGCTAGTCTCTGCTTTCATGGGTCTTTGTTTGACAATAAGGAATGAGAACAAATCATCTTTCGCTTGAAGGGCGTATGCAGTGCTTTGCTTTTCTGAGTTAATATTCATTTAATTGTCCAGAACAAAAAACACACTGACTGCATAGTGCACACATACACTGTGCACAAATATTAGGCAAGTTGCATTCTTGAGGATTCATTTCTTACATTTCAAAACAAATTAGTGACTAGCTACCCTTCTTTTCAATAACAGTCATAAGTCTTCCATCCATGGAGTCTGTCAGTTTCTTGACCTGTTGACGATCAAGTTTTTGTGCAGCAGCAACCACAGCCTCCAAGACACTGTTCAGAGGTATATTGTTTTCGTTCACTGTAAATCTACTTTTTCAGAATGGACCACAAGTTCTCAATAGGCTTTAGGTCAGGTGAGGAAGGGGGCCATGTCATTATTCTTTCATCTTTAAGGCCTTTACTGGCTAGCTATGCAGTGGAGTACTTCGATGCATGCGATGGAGCATTGTCCTGCATAAAAATCATGGTCTTCTTGAAAGATGCAGACTTTTTCCTATACCGCTGCTTGAAGAAAGTGTCTTCTAAAAACTGGCAGTATGTTTGGTAGTTGAGTTTGAGTCCATTTTCAACCTGAAAATGTCCAACTAGCTCATCTTTATTAATACCAGCCCATACCAGTACCCCACCTCCACCTTGCTGGCATCTGAGTCAAAGTGGAGCTCTGTGCCCATTACTGATCCAGCCACAGGCCCATCCATCTGGTCCGTCAAGAATCGCTCTCATCTCATCAGTCCAAAAATCCTTTGAAAAATCTGTCTTTCTTGGCCCAGTCTTGACATTTCAACTTACATCTTCAGTGGTGGTCGGATTTCAGCTTTCCTTATTTTGGCCATATCTCTGAGCACTGAACACCTTGTACTTCTGGGCACTCCAGGTTGGTTGCAGTTCTGGAATTTGACAGCACGGGAGGATAATGCATTCCTAGTAGCTTCACGTTTGGGTCTTCTCAAATCTAGCAGTTAATTTGCATCTTTCTTCCTCAACACTTTTCTTGCGGCCCTATTTTATTTTCAACAAATGTTTGGTTCTGTGATCACAGCCCAATATTTTAGCAATTTCAAGAGTGCTGCATCCCTCTGAATGACTTTTTACAATTTTTTTATTTTCTGAGTCAGATAAATCAATTTTTTTTGGCCCATTTTGCCTGAGGAACAGAAGCTGACTAATAATGATGCACACCTTGATATAGGGTGTTGATCTCTTTAGACCACACCCTCCCTCATTACACAAATCCACATCACCTGATATGCTTAAATCCAATAAGCATTCCAGTTTTTACAGCTTGGAGTTGGAACGTATGCATAATAAAGATGATATGGTGAAATTATTGACTTGCCTAATAATTGTGCACACAGTGTAGCTAGATTAATGGGTAATGTATTGCACACAGTTCTGATTTTTCCAAATGAGCTGACAATAAAAATGTTTTTTTTCATAAATGTTTGAAGTTGGTGAACATCCTGCAGTGAGAAATTCTAATTTAGATGTTAAATGTTTAACAGATATTTTAGAAATTAATACAAAACTACATTTTCAAACGTTGGCTAAGAACTTACAATGCTGCAATGATATTGTCTGTGAAACAGAGGAAATGTTGTGAAAAAGAGAACCGTTTTAGTCTGGACTGGACTGTTGACATCACAAAATGTCTTCACATTGTGAATGATACAGCAGTATATCGATGACTAAAAGCTTCCCAAGAAATGGGTGTGGTCTCCAGAGATGTGTTCCACACCTTTGGTTCATCAAGATTGTTTTTAAGCATTTTTGTCAGTTGTGTAGAAATGAAGTAGCTTGTATTTAGTTTACAACAATTAATTTGAGCAAGGGCTTGTTAGCGATAATAAAGGATTTTGGCAATGAGGCCCCTCATGCACTTTGAATTTCCTGGTGTAAGACTTACGTTTTATTTCTCTGCAAACATTTTTAAAATAAGATGCATTTTTTTGTGCTAAATTTCTAATTATCACTACTGACTAGGAGTCTTTCAGTAATTACACTTAAAGCTGCACTATGTAACTTTCCATTAATTAGTCCAGTCGGCCAACATTTTACGTAGATTTTGTAAATGATTTTATATTTGTTTTTACTGAACACAGGACTAATACAGGGGCAGTATAACCAGTTTACGAAAATACACATTGTTTTGTCCTTATTATTTTCTCCATAGCATTTTTTGCTAGTTGGATATTGTGAAATGTCAATTTTACTATTGTAATATTGTGTGTAAGTCCAAATGCTAGTTCCTAATGCTTACTAGTCCTACAACACAGTTTTTTGGTGTTTTCAAAAAAGTTACATAGTGTAGGTTTAAACTAACCTTAACATTCACCACCCTGGTCTCAGTTTAATTTTCATGATAGTTAAAAACAACAAAATTATTAGCTTTAACAGCTTTAGGTCCCATATTCATAAATTATCTTAGAATTCAAGAATTTACATTTCTACATGTTCATTCTTTAAACAGACACTTTTGTACATATCCACTTATCGCAATGCATGAATACATTGTACATAGGCATGGTCCCGGGAATTGAACCCGCTTTTTTGCCATTGCAAGTGCATCTTTTATTACCCAGATACTAGGCTGCCCCACTATGCCCTCTGTTGGTTCTCTTATCTTTGTCATCGTCTCCCTCTGCAGGTGGTTTTGCGTTTGTGTACGAAGCCCAGGACATCAGCAGCAGTAAAGACTATGCTCTGAAGGTAAGCAGTAAAGACTATGCTCTGAAGGTAAGCAGTAAAGTCTATGCTCTGAAGGTAAGCAGTAAAGACTATGCTCTGAAGGTAAGCAGTAAAGACTATGCTCTGAAGGTAAGCAGTAAAGACTATGCTCTGAAGGTAAGCAGTAAAGACTATGATCTAAAGGTAAGCAGTAAAGACTATGCCCTGAAGGTAAGCAGTAAAGACTATGCTCTGAAGGTAAGCAGTAAAGACTATGCTCTGAAGGTAAGCAGTAAAGACTATGCTCTGAAGGTAAGCAGTAAAGACTATGCTCTGAAGGTAAGCAGTAAAGACTATGCCCTGAAGGTAAGCAGTAAAGACTATGCCCTGAAGGTAAGCAGTAAAGACTATGCCCTGAAGGTAAGCAGTAAAGACTATGCTCTGAAGGTAAGCAGAGATTTCCTTACTAAACATAGTAACAGCATTGTTTTTTGTTATAATACTTTAATCTTGACAGATTTCACTAATACCAAATTTTTCGGATCACATTTTTTGTTTTTGACAAGATTCTTTATTTTCTATATTCTGGGTTCCAGGCACATCTTTACAGCATTCAATTTTGTCAGCTCCCTAACAGCCTGTTTACTATTGGTCTGTATTCAGCTATATTTAACCAGGGATGTCTGGGTCCCTATTAAGGATACAACTGTTGTTCTGGATGATACACCCCAGCTTGTGATTTCTGGCTTACGTGTTACCATTAGGGAATAACGTACAATTTGGCCATTGATTTTTGACGGTTGGGTCTGGTATGGTTACGTTTGTTTGTGTTGATATTTCTGCTCTCTGTCTTAATTGGTAAATGATTTGCTGTTTGTTTTTCCAGAGGCTGCTGTCCAACGAGGAAGAGAAGAACAAAGAAATCATCCAGGAGGTCTGCTTCATGGTATCCTTTTGAGTAGTCATCAGACCAACTTCAGACCAACTTCAGACCAACTTCAGACCAACTTCAGACCAACTTCAGACCAACTTCAGACCAACTTCAGACCAACTTCAGACCAACTTCAGACCAACCTGTAGTCTTTTCCAACCCTTTTTGACTAAGGAATCAGACCAAATGTACACTAGGTAATGGTATTATTATATTGGTTCATGCATTTTTATGTTTATTTTATAGGAAAGTGTAGAAATTGGAACAGTGTAATTTTGCTAAAAATGTGATGGGCCATATTCAAACCCAATACCTGGACGTAGCGGCTGCACCACCTTAGTCAATTGCAATACTTGTTAAACGTTCATGTGATTGTAATGGCAGTAGGTGTTTGGTTACTCATACCTCAGTCCCTTAACCTCAGTGACTTACAGTGAGTGCATACATGTTACATGTAAGGGAAACTAGCTGAAACAACTCAGTAGTAAGAGCATTTCATATTTGAAACAGTGAATGGGCAAAAGTCAGTTCTAAAAAAAGAAATTAAAACATTTTTAAGACAACAGAGGTGGTGGAATTCAACTAATGTAAGTACTCATTGAAGAGGAAGGTGTTCAGATGTTTCCTGAAGATGGGTAGAGACTCTGCTGTTCTAGCCTCCAGTGAAGCTGGTTCCACCATTGAGGAGCCAGGATGGAGAAGCGTTTTCACTGGTTGGATTAGGAGCTGACTTATTTATTATGAACCACCTTGACCTGAGCGTTTCACAGAAAAAGCTCTCCGGGCACCCCAATGTGGTCCAGTTCAGCTCAGCGGCATCCATTGCCAAGGAGGAGTCAGACACTGGCCAGGCAGAGTTCCTCATCCTCACAGAGCTCTGTAAAGGTACTTTTACCATTTGAATTTATCTTACATGTTATAGCGGTAATGGTTTTTACTCTAGTCACTAATCGCAGTTAACCACCTGTGTGTGCTAGGTTGCTCACCAGAGAAAATCCACATCCACCATTAGTGCTAGATTTCTGCTCTGTTTAGAACATTTTAGCTGATTAGACACTTCCTGTCTGTCTTCATGTTTTCCTGTCTACCCCCCCCTCCCAGGTCAGCTGGTGGATTTCATCAAGCGGGTGGAGCAGAAGGGACCCATGTCATGTGATACGGTGCTGAAGATCTTCTACCAGACGTGTCGCGCCGTGCAGCACATGCATAAACAGAAGCCTCCCATAATCCACCGGGACCTTAAAGTGAGCTGAACACCCTTCCCCAACCCAAAAACTGTCCACCTAACTGGGGCAACATCCTATTATTACCCAACACACACTACTACTACTATCGAACTTGTATTTCTGCCAGCCTGTCTGTCTGTCTGCTTGATTTCACTCAGTGATCTATCACAGTTCTAGTGCTGTGTGTTGTTAATATGCTGACGTAGGTAGCTCTTAATGGGAAACTATGATGACATTATATAATTTGTCTTATGTTCCTAAATCGTTTGAAGAAATTATTAGACTTTCTCCCTCATCACTCAGTGAGAGCAGGGTCGAGCTAGCGCAAGGGCTACGTCTGTAGTTTGTATGGATGTGTGCAGATGAATGCGCTTGATAACAACTTTGAGAAATATTGATTATGTGCATGAAAAATTAATGTTCTTTTAGAAAAGAATCTTAAAATCTGGAAAGCTAATTGCAGTCTGTGCATAACATAAACGTAGGAAAAAAGCCAGATCGCGTGCTTTTTCCTAGCCCAGAGCGCGTTCAAAATGTCAAATTGCAGTCATCTAAATTCACATTTCAGTATTTTCTCAACACAACATGGCATTGCTCTGTTAATTACATATTCTTAATATGATATCCTCCCTGATTGAGAATGTACTATTGTCAAAGCAATGTGTGAATTTAGAAAATTAAGTCTGCATTCCATTTAAGTTAAACACACCCCCTCTGCAGACTGAAACAAGGAAGTAGCGAGCTGGCTTTTCCTCCTCATTGGCAGAGAAGTAAGAAAAGATGCAATTTAGACCATGCAACTCACTTTTGTTATACAAAATGTATATATTATGTATCAAAAGCAATTGGGCTTCCCGGTATTGGGATTTGCTTTGTGAAAGAGCATTTTGTTTTTCATGCACATAATCATTATTTCTCAAAGTTGTGTCAAGCGCATTCATCTGCTCAGAGCCATGTAACCTACAGCTGTAGCCCTCGCGCTAACTCAAAACTCGAATACCTTACTAAGAGAGCTGACTGATGAGGGAGACAGTCAAATAATTTCTTCAAGTGATTTAGGAACTGAGTCAAATTATAGAATTTTGTCATTGTTCCCCATTAACCTTTGCTTCTTGACTTACCAGCTGAATCAGGTATTGTTTGGTTCTAGCGCAGCTGAGACCAAGGTCAAGCCAGACTGCTCTAATCCTGGCAACTCAAGCTCTGAACCTGATCTGACTGAGTTGGATAAGACATAATGTAGTTGATGGGTCTTGGGTAGAACCATGCTAGGTGGCCAAGGATCTCGGGACAGTATTTGAAATACAGACCAAATCCAAAATGATGTTCAAAAGTACCATTTATAGAATTTGAGCTGTAACACAAGAACTACTTTCTCTTTCAAGTGTCCATCTTACAAAAGCTGTAAATATTGTATTTGATATCTGAAGAAGCGATTTATATTTGATAATGTTTACAGAATAGAGAATAGTGCTTAAAAAGCATAATATATATCAAAGACACTGCTGTGTGCCCATTAAGAAACCCTAAGGAAGCAACTCGGCATGACCTTGATGCAATTCCTGTTTATATATGATTATAAATTATGAAAATCCTGACTGCAGGTGCTTCAGAATAAGTTCATTCAAAATTAATCTTTTTGAGTTGTTAGATTTTTTTAAGGTCTGATCAAATTTGGATGATTTCAGAATTAGAATCACCGTAATTCATCCAGCGTATTTTTGATCTGGTGAAATGGAGCTGACGATGTAAACAAAACACACAGCCGCTTTAATAACATCAAGCAATGACAGCTTTACTCATAATGGACATATTGTCATAATGCTTCTCTGTCTCCTCCAGATTGAGAACTTGCTGATCAGTAACCAGGGCACCATCAAGCTCTGCGACTTCGGCAGCTCCACCACCATATCCCACTACCCTGACTACAGCTGGTCTGCTCAGAAGAGGTCAATGGTGGAGGATGAGGTGATTTTATAAACAGCAACCACCCTGCTTTCTAAACGACATACTGGTCATTACCATTGCACTTTAAGCGAGGAAAAAAGCTGAGTTGAATTGTTTGTTTTGTCAGGAATTCTGCTTATTTTGTGTCTGCAAGCCAGCAGTTATTATTGTAATTACTATGAGTGTGTGTCTCTGCGTTGACGTTGGTTAATCAAGTCAGAACAAACCCTGCGATGCCAGACTCCTACATTTGCTTGTCTGATGGTGCTCTACGGGAAGCTATACACAGCATGCCAATTATTGGCTGGAAATATTACTGGAGATGGTCTTGTAGAACTAGGCAGTTAAATCCTACCATTTCCTGATGAATGTCAGGTTTTCTCTATTTGACTTTGGGGTATAACAGTACATCCACTCATATTGACATATTGGCGCTAGGGAACAAATGCAAATACCAATGACAACCTAACTTGTACCTCCAGTGTTTATCAAGCAGCTTTCTAACATCTCATTGTGACTGAGCCAAAGACATTACAGGGGGTGATAGGTTGTGTTTATAGCCACAGATAAGTGCCCATTCTGGGTGGCTTTATGCAGTAGTGTTTGGTACCTATGGGAAGTACTGTTGCCACACTTTTACGTCGCGTTTATATCATTTTGCCACATTCATTCCTGTCAATTAACTGCACTTATTACATTAGTGTGTGTGAGCATGTTATGAAAGACAAAGAGAAGAAAAACAGATGGCCATGAGGTGGATGTTGTTTTGTTCTAGGGTCTGGAGTGTGTGTGTGTGTGTGTGT
>JACXGM010021022.1:0-17488 GCA_016801145.1 Umbra pygmaea | reverse complement strand
TTTTCTCTCTTTAATGTCCTGGCTGTGCTGATGTTTTTCTCTCTTTAATGTCCTGGCTGTGCTGATGTTTTTCTCTCTTTAATGTCCTGGCTGTGCACTCACTAATGACTGTTCCATAATTATATAGCTGTTTGCTGCTTGTCTCTCGTGTTTTGATCTTACTGTAAACTGATTAGTTACCTAGCTAGCTACCCAGTGTTGCTAACTATTTTCAATGGAAAGTAATTAAAGCCTAATCAAAAAGTCGCTAAATGTCGCTAGATGACGTCATACACTAATTAACATATCCATGATGTCATCGTGTTCACTGATCTGAGATTCTGCACACAGCAGAAACAGAAATGAACAACTTTCTACAAATTTCTTGTGATTAAATCCATAAAAATCTATTGTGATTAAGTGCATGAAATAATAAAAATAGTCAAATTAAACTCTTTAAATTTAAAGCCCTAGGGAGCAAACAATAGAGATTTGTGATTGGTCTTTGACAACACTGTTTGCACTGTGTGCAGTCTATGTCAGCTTCCTTGCGGTCAACTGATTGTGCTGCTCCGCCTTCTCACCTGCTCTTGCTGCTCACCTCGCTCTCTCTGCGTCTACTCTGTTCAGTGAGACGGGGTAATACAGGCGACTTTCTTTGACGGAAAGTAGCTAAGGTTTGTCCAAAAAGTTGCTAGATTTGTCGCTAATTGCTTTTTTGAATAAAAGTTGCTAAAGATGTCTGAAAAGTCAGTTAATCTAGTGAAAAAGTAACCATTTCAGTATTAGAGGGGGGTTCGGTCTGAAATATGAAAAATGTTTGAGAAAGCATGATATAATTTGAGTATCATTTTGACTAACACGTTCAGACTTTCAAATTAATTAAGATATTTAAAAAATCATTATATATTATTAAATTTTAAAATGTTTATTTTTGATTTTGCAGGACCAAAATAACTAAGTAGTTCATAAGAAAGAACCAGGAAACAACCAGGAAGCAAAGACAAAACAACTGGGTAACAGCATGGCAACTGCACATCAACTGTATAGTTAGCCTTGCTGCGGAAATGAAAAGGAAATGGCTAGGAAAGATCTGGGGAAAGAAATTGACTGAGAAGGCAATACTGGGCGTAAAACCATGCTCATTACCCATTAATCTTGTTTTGGTTTTGGTTATGGTAAAATAAGTATTTTCATGAAGCAACAACCACATAAAATCTGGCAATTAGCCATTACTTCCTTACCTTCCTGCCAACTTTTAGTATAGCAAAAATAAACTAATAAATTCAATTGGTTTGTAAGCTGTTGCATCAGTGCAATTTACAATTGTTTTCTCTTTTTCAACACTGTTTTGCTGTTACTTCATGTGTGTTTTGTGTAATTAATCGTTTGACTACTGTTCATATTGCAATTTATGGTATGTATTTTAATTGTTACACATGGATATGCAGCTATCCCATTTATTTATATCTTACAGTGCCTTGTTAAGGTATTCGACCCCCTTGAACTTTTCGACCTTTTGCCACATTTCAGGCTTCAAACATAAAGATATGAAACTGTGAAGATTTTTTTTGTGAAGAATCAACAACAAGTGGGACACAATCAAGAAGTGGAACGAAATTTATTGGATATTTCAAACTTTTTTAACAAATAAACTACTGAAAAATTGGGGGTGCAAAATTATTCAAGTTTATTAAGTTAATACTTTGTAGCGCCACCTTTTTTTTATTTATTTATTTAACATTTATTTAACCAGGTAAGTTGACTAAGAACAATTTCTTATTTACAGCAACGACCTGGGAGCAATTAGGGTAAAGTGTCTTGCCCAAGGACACAACGACATTTGGCTCAGTCGGGAATCGAACTGGCAACCTTCTGACTACTAGTCTGACTCCCTACCCACTGAGCCATCCGCGCCCCCTTTTGCTGCGATTACAGCTGTAAGTCACTTGGGGTATGTCTCTATCAGTTTTGCACATCAAGTGACTGACATTTATGCCCATTCCTCCTTGCAAAACAGCTCAAGCTCAGTGAGGTTGGATGGAGAGCGTTTGTGAACAGCAGTTTTCAGTTCTTTCCACAGATTCTCGATTGGATTCAGGTCTGGACTTTGACTTCGCCATTCTAACACCTGGATATGTTTATTTGTGAACCATTCCATTGTAGATTTTGCTTTATGTTTTGGATCATTGTCTTGTTGGAAGACAAATCTCCATCTCCGTCTCAGGTCTTTTGCAGACTCCATCAGGTTTTCTTCAAGAATGGTCCTGTATTTGGCTCCATCCATCTTCCTATCAATTTTAGCCATCTTCCCTGTCCCTGCTGAAGAAAAGCAGGCCCAAACCATGATGCTGCCACCACCATGTTTGACAGTGGGGATGGTGTGTTCAGGGTGATGAGCTGTGTTGCTTTTACGCCAAACATAACATTTTGCATTGTTGCCAAACAGTTCGATTTTGGTTTTGATCAGACCAGAGCACCTTCTTCCACTTGTTTGGTGTGTCTCCCAGGTGGCTTGTGGCAAACTCTAAACAACACTTTTTATGGAGATCTTTCAGAAATGGCTTTCTTCTTGCCACTCTTCCATAAAGGCCAGATTTGTGCAGTATACAACTGATTGTTGTCCAATGGACAGACTCGCCCACCTCAGCTGTAGATCTCTGCAGTTCATCCAGAGTGATCATGGGCCTCTTGGCTGCATCCCTGATCAGTCTTCTCATTGTATGAGCTGAAAGTTTAGACAGACGGCCGGGTCTTGGTAGATTTGCAGTGGTCTGATTCTCCTTCCATTTCAATATTATCGCTTGCACAGTGCTCCTTGGGATGTTCCTTGGGAAATCTTTCTGTATCCAAATCCGGCTTTAAACTTCTCCACAACAGTATCTCGGACCTGCCTGGTGTGTTGCTTGTTCTTCATGATGCTCTCTGTGCTTTCAACGGACCTCTGAGACTATCACAGAGCAGGTGCATTTATACAGAGACTTGATTACACACAGGTGGATTCTATTTATCATCATTAGTCATTTAGGTCAACATTGGATCATTCAGAGATCCTCAATGAACTTCTGGAGAGAGTTTGCTGCACTGAAAGTAAAGGGGCTGAATAATTTTGCTCGCCCAATTTGTCAGTTTTTTATTTGTTAAAAAACTTTGAAATATCCAATAAATTTCGTTCCACTTCATGATTGTGTCCCACTTGTTGTTGCTTCTTCACAAAAAATTATAGTTTTCTATCTTTATGTTTGAAGCCTGAAATGTGGCAAAAGGTTGAAATGTTCAAGGTGGCCAAATACTTTCGCAAGGCGCTGTACCTTCTTATTACCATCCTGGTACCGGTCGGGTAGTAGTATGTGTGGTGTGTCTGTGTGTTGTGTATGTGTGGTGTGTACGTGTGGTGTGTACGTGTGGTGTGTACGTGTGGTGTGTAAGTGTGGTGTGTACGTGTGTACGTGTGGTGTGTACGTGTGTACGTGTGGTGTGTACGTGTGTACGTGTGGTGTGTATGTGTGGTGTGTACGTGTGTACATGTGGTGGGTACGTGTGGTGTGTACATGTGGTGTGTATAGAGAGTACAGGCAACATAAACACCTCTGCTGTGTCACTAAGTACAATAAGTTCTAGGTCACTAAGTTAGATGAAAGAAAGTCAATGGAAAGCAATTAAGCAAACATTAAGACAATTTCTTATTTTCTTGGATCCCTCTCCATTTAAACATTTTAGTATTTTAGCAGATGCTCTTAAACAGAGCAACTTACAGGGGCAAATATGCTTGCTCAAGGTCAGAAATAAATATTATTTTTGTTGTTTACCTTGCCAGAAGGATTCAAACCAGTGACTGTTTGATTACTGGCACAGTGATCTTGACCACTTCCTTCTGCCATCCTCTGAAGGAAAAGGCCAAGCATTATACAGACTATATACTGCTTTGTTTGTGTTTGGTTCCCATGCTACACTATACAATGATAAAAAGCCCAACCTCTCCAACAATAGCAGAAGAATGTGCAGTGGTTATCAATGCGTTCACATAAGTGGGATAATGGTGACCTGGGGGCTCCACTAACCCACTGGCCTGGTTTCATGTTAACACAGCAGTGTGCTGGGACACACTAGAATGGTTTCATGTTAACACAGCTGTGTGCTGGGACACACTGGAATGGTTGGACTGTCACTCACTGACAACAGGAATGATAATCTATTAGAGACTAAGGGAGCCCTGTCACCAGTGATGCTGCATCTGAGCCATAGCGTGTTTAAGCAATAAGACCCCAATGAGTGTGGTCAGTGGCGTTGGACCATGAGGAAAAGTGGTACTAAGTATATAGGGCCCGAAGATGTGGAGGGGCTTTTGAAAGTCTGTGAAAGAGGGTAGGAAGGGGCCCTCAGTGACTGCCTGTACAGGGCCAAGAATTTCATGCTACGCACCTGGGTTTGGTATAGGGCCAATACACCATGGCTAAGAGCTCTTCTTAGGCAAGACAAATCATGTACAGTACAAAACGCTTAACCGGGGTATATTAGCGATATACCACAAACCTCAACTGATTCAAGCAGGCAAGTGTCTGATAATTAGTAGACAAGTTGATTCAGGTGTGCTCGCTCTGGGTTACATCGAATACATGGAATGACTGGGGTTCCCAGGAGAGGTTTGAGAACCACTGCAATACACAATGGCTATCAGCCAATCAGCATTCTGGATTCAATGCACTCAGTTCATAATTGGATTTATAAAACGGGTTCGGTGATATCTGCAATTTGATTGGCTAAAATTGCATTCCAAGCCTATGACAATTTCCTGATCTCCGCAAGTATAATTTTGCCTTATCACTCAAGTGCTGTATTATGTAATCAAAAAGTATCACTACGCCCCCCTGAGGAGCTGAACAAAAAAAAAATTTGGCGGACAATTCCTCTCACTTAAAACCTCAACACCAACTTCAAATAAGAACATCTAAAAAATAAAAACAATTTTAACATTCACTTACTACAACACGATTGTCACTAATGTATACATTAGGGGTGTAACGGTAAACAGAAGTCATGGTTCAGTTCATACCTCAGTTCATACATCACGGTTCAGTACGACTTCGGTACAATGGAGGGAAAAGCTAAACAAAAATGCAGAACCCAATTTTTTTATTGTGCATGTCTCAAGCTGTACCATCTAGTATCATACAGTCTCTCCCCTGAGCTAGCACATCTGGGTGATTGCATCGGATATCCGTTAGCATGTTAGATGTATGTATTTCCACTCACATACCCAACAACTGCTGAACAACGCTGACACACAGTCCTTGTCTTATCCACCACTCTATCGCCTGTACTACTGTAACCGATATACAATCTTTGACTGTAACTTAGTGATGGGCATTTCGATTCTATTCAGGGACACAAATCACTTCACTAAAAAGATTTGTTCACTGATTCGTTCACCGATTTGCGAACGATTTCCCAAACTTGCGATCTAAGAGGTCCTCTAACTCTCGTGGGTCGCCACCACTCGCCATACTCTATACTCGTCCTTAGTGCTGCCATCTCTGACTCACCCAGCGGACAGTCGACCTGACAAAAAACTGCATACATAGGTGGAGCTCGGCTGCTTCAGAGCTAAGGCGGGGCTACAGAAAATGTGCAATATGCATAAAAACTAAATTAGACAGGTGCATACATTTGAGTCGATTTGAATACCTGTAACTACCTAGCACTGATTAATTGGAACACACAATTGGTTTGGTGAGCTCATTAAGCCTTGAACTATATAGACAGGTGCATCTTATCATGAGAAAAGGTATTTAAGGTGGCCAATTGCAAATTATAGTTTTCTTTGACTCTAATCTGAAGAGAGGCAAAATTAGGGGCCTCAAAACAACTCTGAAATGACCTGAAAACAAAGATTGTTCAACATTATGGTTTAGGGGAAGGCTACAAAAAGTTATCGCAGAGATTTAAGCTGTCAGTGTCCACTGTGAGGAACATAGTGAGGAAATGGAAGACCACAAGCAAAGGTGAAGGATGGTACGAATGGTCAAAAACAGCCCAAAGACCTACAAAATCATCTTGCTGCAGATGGTGTCACTGCATCGTTCAACAATTCAGCGCACTTTGCACAAGGAGAAGCTGTACGGGAGAGTGATGTGGAAGAAGCCTTTTCTGCACACACACCACAAACAGTTGAGCTATGCACAACTTGAACTATGCAAACGCACATTTGGACAAGCCAGCTTTATTTCAGAAGAATGTGCTGTGGGCTGTTGAAACAAACATGGAGTTATTTGGTCATAACAAGGTGCGTTATGCATGGCGGCAAAAGAACACACCGTTCCAAGTCATACACTTTGTACGCACACTAAATTTTGGTGGAGGTTCCATCATGCTGTGGGGCTGTGTGGCCAGTGCCGGTACTCAGAATCTTGTTAAAGTTGAGGGTCGGATGGATTCCACTCATTAGCAGATACTTGAAAATAATGTAGAGGAATCAGTCACAAAGTTGAAGTCACCCCAGGGCTGGATATTTAAACAAGAGAATGACCCAAAACACTGCTCAAAATCTACTCTGTCATTTATTGCAGAGGAACAATTATAATGTTCTGGAATGGCTATCCCAGTCCCCAGACCTGAATATCATTGAAAATCTGTGGGGTGATTTGAAGCGGGCTGTCCATGCTCGACAACCATCAAAACTAACTGAATTGGAGATGTTTTGCAAGGAGAAATTGTCACAAATTATCTTCATCCAGAATCCAGACATTCATTACAGGCTATAGGAAGCATCTAGAGGCTGTTAATTCTGCTAAAGGAGGCTCAACTAAATATTCATGTGATATTTCTGTTGAGGTGCCCGAATTTATGCACCCGTATAGATTTGTTTTGATGCATATTGCATATTTTCTGTTAATCCAATGAACTTCATTTCACTACTGAAATATAACTGTGTCCTTCAGTTATTTGATGGATCAAAATGAAATTGCTGATCCAAACACACAATTATTTAAAAATGAAAATCATGGGTGCCTAAACATTTGCAAACAACTGTAAGGTCCTTAAACCACATATGCAAACAACAACATTTTATTTACTAGTAGAAATTAGTGTTTGCCATTATATTCACGTGCTTAATTAATTCATTTTCGTGGTTACAGCGATGGGTGCTGCTTTTGCTTCTAACTATGCCAAACTATTCATTGGGCACTGGGAAGAGATTTATATTTATTATGTTTAAAAAAAATCCATATCACCATCATGTTGTTCTTTGGAAAAGATATATAGGCTAGATGATATCCTATGGAATGGCACAGATATTCCCCTCGCATTTTTTCTCTCTTAACTCATCAGATACGAATTTAAAATTGACAGCAGGACGAAATCTAGAAAGGATCGACATTTTAGACATTACCATTTATAAAAACGTTTATATTTTGGAAACTACCATCTACCTCAAGCCGCAAAGTATAACACACTTTTACACGCAGACAGTAATAATCCTAGACCAGGGGTGTCCAAACCCTTCCATGGAGGGCCTAGTGTATGCAAGTTTTCGCTTTCACCTTGTACAAGGCTGATGGAGTAGCTCACTAATTGGTTTGGATCTCCCCTCACCTGGCAGTCTAGGTCCTAATTTATCTCTAATTGAAGGGAAAGACCAAAAACCAGAATACACTAGGCCCTCCATGGAAAGGTTTGGACACCCCTGTCCTAGACACATACAAAATATTCCAGTAAGGGTGAAACCCTGTGTATCTTGTGAATTTATGCCTGAAATGTTTATTGTAAATGTTTATTTTTTGTGGCTAACATTTTCTGGTAAAAGTAGCTACAGGGAAGTGGCCACCTGTTTATCAAAGGCATTATTTTTTTATATTTTTTATTTATTTAATTTAACCTTTATTTAACCAGGTGGGCACGGTGAGAACAATTTCTCATTTAAAATGGCGACCTGGCCAAGATAAGGCAAAAAAGGTGCAAGTACAGGTGCTTGCTGACTAAATACATTATAAAATAGGATTTATGAGAAAAACTTCGGGTGTAATTGAGAATTTAAAAGTAAGTCTAAAATTAATAAGTGCATTATTTACACTAAACATAAATTAGACCCTCTCTACACAATATAAGAATCAATTAAATAAGAATAGATAACCAAAAATAAATAATATTCACCAACAGGTGTGCTCTAAATTATAATTAAAAAGGGAGAAGGAGATTGCTATAAAGATTTACATCATTGTATTGTCTTATGTATATTTTTGTACATTTTTGTATTAAACATAGGGTATGCTATCCTTGCCCATTTAAACTTAACCATTGAATTGAGTCTTGTTTGGGTTGGTTGTTCAATACCTATGTCTCCTACAGCAAACTAAATCTTCTGAGTCATTAGCCTATCTTGATTATTATTTGATTCTTGTATCATTTTCTTGTCATACTGGTTACACTTAGACTACAACGTAACTGCAGCACTGCAGTTAGTACAAATACACTAAAGTGTTTTACCATCCAATAACTGAGAATGATTACAAAATTATTAGTTTTATTAATTATAGCATGGTATTCTCCCGCCCTTGCCGTTATTATTAGGACAAATCAAAGAGATTTTTAGAAACCAAATTCAACTTTGCCTATAGTTTCCAGTTCAACAACGCAGTACCATGTTGAGATCACAGACAGTATATAAAATGGACACAGTGACGCCATTTGAGCAACCTGTCTGAAAGTCTTCTTGTAGATGTTCCAAGAGAAATCTGAATCATTCCGAAATCGTGCCTCTTCAGAGGAGAGCGTGAGTAGGAGTTGTCCAAGAGCATAGGAACAGGAGCAAATATTTTGTTTCAATGCTTTTCATGGACTCTATGGGCTTCTCTCTTGACTGTATGCCTCCACGTCCCCCGATTACCTGCAAGTTCTCCTGGACTATACGGTAATTTCTCTACTGTGTGACAGAAAGTTGCGTGGTTATGACACAATCGTTAGCTTATTTTTACAAAAATAGCCATATGGGGCCATAACGTGAGATACAAGGTAATGAAGCCTTTTATACATTGTCGTGTTTCTTTAGAAATAAACAATGGACAAATAGAGTTTTTCTGTTTTTTTTTTCTCATTTTGTCTCTCATAGTTGAAGTATACCTATGATGAAAATGACAGGCCTCTCTCATCTTTTTAAGTCGGAGAACTTGCACAATTGTTGGCTGACTAAATACTTTTTTGCCCCACGGTATGTGTACAATCATCTAATACATAAATATGTACAAGATTCCTAATTCTCATCATAAATGGATTACTGTAATATAACTAACATGGAGTTTGTTCTAAAAGCTGTCCCAGAATACAGCCTATTGCTCTGGGCTACATCCCCTATTACACCTTGTTTCGATGCCCCAGCTGTTGCTGTGTAAGAGCTGAGTGCACCTGATCACAAATACCTGACATCCCTGTCTCTGTGGGGAGGGAACACTCTCATGCATTTTTCATGGCAAGCACCTACAACGAGATCTTATTCGCTGGCGTGTGTTTGTGTGTGTGCTTTTCGTTTCAGTCCTTCATAGTGTCAGTAGATAATTCCCTCTAAGCTTAGAGAGAGACGGCGACAAATAAGATGCCCTGAACATGAGGCGCTTCACTTCTCTAAAATACCACTTACCTTTTGAGAGGGAGGAGATATGCATTTAGGCCTTTCCATATTTAGAATGTAAATATACTGTTATCGTTTGGAAAGCTAGGACAGGTGTGGAAGTAAATAACAACACAGTCACACAATAGAGGAATTTCAGCTTTGTCTCTAGTTCATATCTCCCATTTCTCTACATTATTCTCTATCTGTTTCGCTCTCTCTCTTTCTCTCTCTCTGTGTACCTCTGCCTACGTTGTTATTCCTTTGCCCTGTAAGTAAGGCAGTAGGCGTTTGCAAATTCTGTCCGGGTACTGTAGCAGATGGTGCAGTCAAACACTGACAACATTCCAGACAGGCAACACCAAAAATACACCCCTTTAACATCTAAATGTGTGAAAAGTCAGACAATCAACTACCTATTTCCCTGTCATGACACAGAGAGGAAAAGCAGGCGTACATGCATGCAACATCTTTAAAAAATGTCTGTTTATTCCAAGTCACTTACATTGAACATCATGTCTGTGTTCAGAACTAGCTCCAATGCTCATATTACATGGCCGTTTTACTTTCTGTGTTCCAACACAATGGGGGTTGTGTTCTCTGGTATAGATCAGGCTTACTTTTCTATAGGCCTCTGACTTTCAACCCTGCACCCAAAAAAGACAAACTATTGCGTGTGTGATTAAAAAAGTAAATACATTAGAGGAAACAGTACGGTCCAGTGGTCTAATAAAACCATTCCGTGTCCAGACTGGTGGTGTTTTTTGTGTCTTTACTTATCCTAGAGTTCCCCTGCCCCTATGAAGCCTCAAGCTCTGCTTCTTGGCAGTAGGAGAGCTACACCATTGTTGACATTCACATCACCCAGCGGACTACAGCAACTCCATGCCCGGTGGCCCAAACAATGTGCCCTGCTCTTTTGCTCCACTTAAGCCCCTTCTCTCCTCCCTTCAGTCTGGGGGGCTTTTTCTCTCTTCCGCATCCCCCTTCTCACTCTCTCAACCCCCCCCTCATTCGTTCACTCTCCTTCCCTCTGTTGCTCAAAAAGCTGGCAGCCGCTCAAGTCTCCAGAGGTGCTTTAATTTAACTCTGGCTTATTAATTTTTCCAACGGAGGAGTGTGTAGGAGTTTGTGTGTGTGACATAAGGACATAAGGGAAGTATTTGTTTGTGTTTGGGTGCATGTGTGTGACATAGAAAGAAAGATAGGCAACAACAGATGTTGGAGACACAGCTTGATGCAGCATAATTATTTCCCAACCAATCCCTGCTTGCTTCATGTTTCTTCATCAATGTGCCGTCATCACCTCTTCCTCTGATACTCAGTTCCATTCCTCTGGAGAATGCTTTAACAACGCTCCTCTCCTCACTGTGAACACCATCCAGAAATCACATTAAAACTGCATCGGAATGCATTACTCTCAAACCGTAACTCTTCATGTTGCCAACTGAAACGCAATACGCCGCTCTAACCCAGCTAGACCTGAATAGAATTTCAAATGACTTCCCAGTAAAAAGGAGAAGGCCAGCCTTCTAACAAATTGTATATAAACAAATAGCTGTGGGCCAATTGTTTGACCTGTAGCCAAAGTGTTTGAGTGTAAGAAGAAAAATGAAATAGGGACCTGGGAGTGCAGCATTCCT
This sequence comes from Umbra pygmaea, assembly GCA_016801145.1. Classification (NCBI taxonomy): domain Eukaryota; kingdom Metazoa; phylum Chordata; class Actinopteri; order Esociformes; family Umbridae; genus Umbra; species Umbra pygmaea. The sequence goes on along the minus strand of JACXGM010021022.1, from coordinate 6,265 downwards.
TTCCACATAATTAGCTTTCATTTGAGTCGGTCCCTGGCCTAAATCTGCCCCCTCTCTGCCTGCTTCTCTCACCCCATTCCCTTCTACACCTCATCATCCCTCTCCAGGTCTGTATCTCAGCATGTCACAATCAGTGATGCCACAAGTTAGTGTAATTGATTACTTTTCTGGGTTGGGCTGAGTTCACAACTTTTGGGAAGTTCCTCAGCAAGACCCTATTGACCAGGTAAAAGAAGTTCATAACTTACCAGAGATCTATGAAAAACTAAAACATGACTACACTGTAAAAAAAAAAGGTTGTAATTGGACAGGAAATCCACTGTAAAGGTTTACAGTTTTTCACCTTCAATTGGAACAATGGGAAACATTCTAAAATTACAGAAATTCTTTAACTTGGTCATTAGGTTCATACTGAGGAACTTCTTATAAGTTGTGATCTCAGCCCAACCCAGAAAAGTAATCTATTACACTAACTTGTGGCATCTCTGGTCACAATAGTCTATCTCTAGATCTGTTTCTCTACAGCATGGGTCTCCAATCCTGGTCGTGGAGAGCAAACATCCTATAACACTCCAACCCCACATGATGTAGCGTCATTCAGCTTATCAACCAGCTAATTATTAGAATCAATTGTCCTAAAATAGGGTTAGATTTAAAACAATTTGGACCGTAGCTCTCCAGAACCAGGGTGGAGATGCCTGCTCTATGTAATGAGTCAGACTACCAGGAATGGTTATGGGTTTTTAATGAAAAGTTCAGGATTATAACCCTCCCAATCTACAAGGTAGTGGATCCCATCAGCCCGTCGTCGGGAATCCAGGAGGTCCTTTACCGCATATACCGGGTCCCCCACGATGTCCACGACAGGAGGAGGCAGAATCCCAGCCATAGGAGGATGTACAGTGTTTCATAAGAGTATCTCTAGGACTTTCTCTATGGCAACCTAATCATCCCCAGGATTTAATTGGCCCATTCATCCCATTGCTTCCCTCCACTTCTCTACAAGCTGTTGCTGCAAATGAGAATCTGTTCTCAGTCAACTTGCCTGGTAAATCAGAAAAGGTAAACTAACTATTGTCAAAGCAACAACGCATGCCCAGTGTGAAGGCCCAGATATAATGTTTGTTGGAAGCAGCTCCTCTATTCCAAACGGGTGATGTGATCATGACCAGAAGTCTCCAGCTCCCACAGCAAGACCTAGAGGGACACTAACAGTCAAACGGTTTAGAACACTCAGGGATTTCAAGTTTTTGATAGAAAATATAAAAAATTAAATTGATTAAAATGTACACTCACCAGCCACTACATTAGGTACACCTGTTCAACTGCTTGTTAACTCAGATATCTAATCAGCCAATCATGTGGCAGCAAGTCAATACAATCATGTGGCAGCAAGTCAATATTGACCATGTCAATACAGACATGGTCAAGATGACCTGCTGAAGTTCAAACCAAGCATCAGAATGGGGAAGAAATGTGATTTAAGGGACTTTGATTGTAGCATGTTTGGTGGTGCGGGGTGGTTTGAGTGTTTCAGATAGTGCTGATCTACGGAGATTTTCCCACACAAACATCTCTTGGATTTACAGAGAATGTGAAAAAATATCCAATTGCCTGTACTGATGCGTCTTGATTTCTGCTGCAACGTTCAGATGGTAGGGTCAGAATTTGCATAAACAACATGAAAGCATGGATGTATCAACGGTTCAGGCTGATGTTGGTGGTGTAATGGTTTGGGGGATATTTTCTTGGCACACTTTGGGCCCCTTATTAACAACTGAGCATTGTTTAAATGCCAAAGCCTACCTGAGTATTGTTGCTGACCATGTCCATCCCTTTATGGCCACAATGTAAACATCTGCAGCAACTGTGTGATGCAATAATATCAATATATTATCAATAAAACGACAAAGCCAACTTGGCAGCAGCCATGAATTCAGTGTATTAATGATGAAACATTCAGCTCATCTATAATTAATTATGCTTGATGATAAGTTCTGATCAATTTAATGCCACACTATTGAATGAAAGTATGAATTTCTATCGAAACACATGAATTCCTAGGTTTTCTATAAAGCACATCTGTGAGGTGTCCAGTACTCTGGGAGGAGGTAACAGCTCCAGGCTTCGGCTCGGCTGGCAGGAAAATCCCTCAATAACTGGGTTATTCCCCCTGTGCTCCTGCTGGAGAAACTGGGACAGTTTACAGGAAGCTCCTCTAGAGCAGACTGATGCTACAGCACTGACACGCTATTGGCTGGAGGACCACTGACACAATGCTACTGTATTGGTCGGAGCCTTGAGAAGGATTTATATGAAAGCCGTTACTATGGCTCTAGATGATGGTCATCAAAACCCATATGGCAGCACTAATGATAGCAATCAATCCTAAATCACTGAATAAATTGTTGGTTTTAATCACAAGTTTCACCAGAGATAAATTATTAGACTCAATAGCTTCCATTGCCTTATTACATTCCTTGAGCTGAGTTCATTAGGCCATGCAATATTAAAAACATTTTGAAACTTAATTAAACAAAATTAGTTCTGTTTCTCAAGTGCAGATTGACTCTGGCTTTACAAGCACAGTTCGCTCACTAAACGAGCTACAGAGGACTTTGATGGATAGTTTGGAGCAGTTTGCTTCTGAAGGAAACCAGTGAGAGAGATCTACCATAGAGCAGGTTACTACTTGATTGCAGATGTTAAGGAGGGAGTCGTGGGAGATGTAGGTGGCGTATCTGGGAATCGGACTGAGCAGTCCAGTCACTATACCAAGGTAATGTAGTATAGATTACTACTTGATAGCAGATGTTAAGGAGGGAGTCGTGGGAGATGTAGGTGGCGTATCTGGGAATCGGACTGAGCAGTCCAGTCACTATACCAAGGTAATGTACTATAGATGTTGACGTGTGTCACTCTGGCTTATCCAGGGACAGACTGTTTGGAAAGCTGGCAGGATAAAGTCATTTCTGATTTAACATCATACAGGATGAGCTGCCTTTGTTTAGTTGCTTTTCCATCCTGCGTGTGTGTGTTTTGGTTTAATAGATCATATTAGGACCATAAGTCTTCACAAGGATAGTAATATTTGACAAAAATGCCCATATTAGGACCTTTAAACAGTCCCCATGAGGACAAAGTCCATTTCTGGCTTAGGGGTTATGTTTAGGGCCAAGGTTACAATTAGGTTTAGGGTTACAATTTAGGGTACCTTCAGGTTCAGGCATTGTAGGTTTGATTTAGCATTAAGTTTAGGCATGAATGTTAGATTATTGGGGGTCTACAGTGCATCCGGGAAAGTATTTTTCCACATTTTGTTACACCCTTATTCTGAAATGTATTAAATTCATTATTTCCCTCAAAATTCTCCAAACAATACCCCATAATGACAATGTGAAAGAAGTGTGTTTGAAATCTTAGCAAATGTATTAAAAATAAAAAAGCACATGTACATAAGTATTCACAGCCTTTGCCAAGATGCTCAAAATTGAGCTCAGGTGCATCCTGTTTCCACAGATCATGCTTGAGATGTTTCCACAACCTGATTGGAGTCCACCTGTGGTAAATTCAGTTGATTGGACATGATTTGGAAATGCACACACCTGTCTATATAAGGTCGCACAGTTAACAGTGCATGTCAGAGCACAAACCAAGCCATGAAGTCCAAGAAATTTTCTGTAGAACTCCGAAACAGACTTGTATCGAAGCACAGATCTAGGGAAGGTTACAGAAAAATCTCTGCAGCATTGAATGTCCCAATGAGCACAGTGGCCTCCATCATCCATAAATGGCAGAAGTTTGGAACCACCAGATCTCTTCCTAGAGCTGGCCGCCCGACCAAACTGAGCAATCGAGGGAGCAGGGCCTTAGTCAGGGAGGTGACCAAGAACCCAATGGTCACTCTGAAAAAGCTCCAGCATTTCTCTGTGGTGAGAGGTGAACCTTCCAGAAGAACACGCATCTGTACAGCACTCCACCAATCAGGTGGCCAGACGGAAGCCACTCCTCAATGAAAGGCACATGAAAGCCCACGAGTTTGCCAAAAGGCACCTGAAGGACTCTCAGACTATGAGAAACAAAGTTATCTGATCTGACTGAACTCTATGGCCTGAATGGCAAGTGCCATGTCTGGAGGAAATCAGGCGCTGCTTATCACCTGGCCAATACCATCCGTACAGTGAAGCATGGTGGTGGCAGCATCATGCTGTGGGCATGTTTTAAAAGCAGGAACTGGGAGACTAGTCAGGATCGAGGGAAAGATGAACGCAGCAATGTACAGAGACATCCTTGCTGAAAATAATTGCTGCCAAATGTGCTTCAACAAAGTATTGAGCAGAGGCTGTGAATACTTATGTACATGTGCTTTTTTATTTACTTTTAAATAAATTTGCTATGATTTCAAACGCACTTCTTTAACTTTGTCATTATGGGGTATTGTTTGTAGAATTTTGAAGGAAATAATGAATTTAATACATTTCGGAACAAGGGTGTAATGATATGTGGAACAAGTGAAGCACTGTGAATACTTTCCGGATGCACTGCATGTGTGTGTGTACAGCTGACACACAAACACTGAGACACTAACACACACACACACACACACACACACACACTAACACACACACACACGTTCAGCAGGGAAGGGTTCTTACCGACATCTAATACAGGCTGACTAAAGGGCACATAAACTTCCAGAGCTGCTACTGAAAGAGGAAGAGCATAAATGTCAACCAGAACCTTCTTCCTCTTCTCTCTCACAGGTTCTCTTGAATCATTGCATTGCTGACGTTATATACGAATTAAAAAGAGTTTTTAAGCTGCATTATTACCAGGGCTGCAACATCATAACACTATTATATGATTATAGTGCTGAAAGTGGAGCCTAAGAACTCAGCACATCTGCTCAATTATGTTTAAAAACAACATTTATAAAGGATGTTGTGGCCCTGTTCTGCATATACAGGGGAATGTACACCAGGATGTATAAACAAACACATAAACATTAGTCACACACACACACAAACTCACTCACATAAAAACACAATGTAATTATCTCTGGTGGGGAAGTCATCTAAAGACAATGTTGAGTAACATATCAGACAACACAATGGGATTTAAAACAGTCTCTTAAAACTGAATCATCAGACCCAATGAGACCAGAAATTAAATCTGTTTGAGCCAGAGAGACAAAGATAGAGGTAGAATAACAGACACAGAAACAAAAGAGGTTGTTGAGACGATTGTATTGCTTTTAAAAGAATGTAAAGCAAAAGAGTGAATGAGCTAGTGAGAAAAACAGAGAGAAAAGATGAGGCAGCTGTGTATTTGTGTCCCTGTACATTTGTTCCCAACAGTCTGTGCCGTTGAGTGGCGCCGGCCCTGTCCTAGGCTAACATTGAGGGGAGTGAGTGGGGAACATCTGCCTACAGAACCACTGGCCAGCCCAGTGACTGGTGCTCCCAGCTGGGCATCTCTGGACCAGGACCAGACTACATCTGAGCCAGTGCTCACCTCTCCTCTATAATCCCTGGCTTTTCTTTCTCCATGACCTTCAACAAACGGCCCTCAACCAAGCTCCATCTCTGGCTGTATTTCATCCCTCCATCTCTCCCAGCTGTCAAAGGATATTCCCTCCATTCTTGTTTTCAGTTTCAACTGTCCAACTTTGAGCTATCTAAAATGCCTTACTAAAACTAAAACCAAGCGGTTGTGAGAATTGTTTGAGAGATTTACAGCAAAGCCTGATGGGAGAGCTGCAGCATTCATTCACTATTGACACCATGGATCAAGTGGCTCTGTAAGAGTGGATCCAGAAATGCAATTCAGCAATATGGATTATAAGGAACATTCCAGCACTTGGTTATTATATTGCGTGGTTAAAGTAGGTTCAATACGGTCCAGAGATCTATAGAGCACTGTATTTATCAAGTCTTTTATAGTGTTAATCTAGGATCAGGTCCCCCCATCCACAGTATTGAACATGGGATGGTTGATCCATGGAAGCCTTTGTACTCTGTAGAGAAACTAAGTGACAAACTGAGAAGGGCTTCTCTGGTTTTTCATACCATCAGTTATTACATATTAATGTTTTCCTATCAGGGCTTGAGGCAAGGCACTGCTCACATTAATCAATTAACTGCACCAAGCTACTTAGCTATTCCCTTGTTCACTCTTTCTGCCTCTTCTTTCTCCCTGTTTCTATTTATCACTCTTTCTGCCTCTTCTTTCTCCCCGTTTCTATTTATCACTCTTTCTGCCTCTT
>JACXGM010021021.1:0-17484 GCA_016801145.1 Umbra pygmaea | reverse complement strand
TATTTAATAAATAGCACAAACGCTAGTACAGATACAACGTTTCGACCCTGCTGGGTCTTCTTCAGGCACATTTTTTATTCTTCATTTGCCTGAAGAAGACCCAGCAGGGTCGAACGTTGTATCTGTACTAGCGTTTGTGCTATTTATTAAATATGGGAGCATAATACAGTGTTGCAGACATTATATATTTTTTTACCTTAGTATTTCTCATTTGTCCTGCACCTGTTGTATGGTGGTTTGTGCACACAATATTCTTTATTTATACTTCTAATTTTAGCCAGCTCAATGTGCTGTACATTTTTGCACCGCCAGATAAGGCAACCCAAATTTTAACAAAACATAGCTTTTAACGTTGTCAGTAATGTTTTCCTCCTCTAGGGCTAAGGGGGAAAGCAGGATTACATCGGCCTAGTGGAGGATTAGCAATCTATATAAGTAACCACACTAAATACCCGAATAGTAAGCAGAACTCAAAAAGATTGAGGCAACTGATTACTTCAAAATTTTAGAGTTCATGAAATTAACAGTCACTGTATTTTACCATCATTTAACTTTTTTCACAACAAAATGTACAAAGAGAGATTCAGAAAAACATTACACTGATTAAGGAAAGTCACTGTGAATCTCTTATGGACAGTATTTTGTTTGTAAAGCTGCGCATAATATCATACGAAATTGAAATGTTTAAGTTTCATGGCCTCAAAATAAAAAGTCACCTAAAATGTTTGAAGGTATTTCAAGTATTCTGAACTCAATTGAATAACTTTATGAACTCTAAAATTTCAAAGTAATCAGTTGCCTTAATTTTTTTGAGTTCTGCTTACTATTTGGGTTTACAGTGCACATTTCAATTTCTCTTATTAAATCTATATCCATTCAAAAATCATATGAATTGCTAGCTTTAAGGGTTCAATTAAACAATGGAAATATTACAATTGTTTGTATATTGGCTTCCAACTGCAAATAAATGTATGCTAAAACATGTTAAGGACCAATTTCACTTCATTGAGCGCACACTGGGTACCCCCCTACACATTTACATTACATATGTGATGGACAATAAAAGTTAACATGGTCTCCAGCCTGGGCCAGGTGTTTTGTAATCTGTGTGTATACACACCAAATATCGATTTGATTTAGATTTTTCTTCTGTTCACTCTTTTTGCATTCTGGTAATTTGACAAATAAAAACTATAAACCTCTCTATTTTTTAAAGCATTCTTACTTGATAGCAGTTTTTCCCAACTGCCTAATCCTTTTGTGAAAAAAATGTATTTATTTACTTAGCTTTAAAAGAATCATGGGTTTAAATTGATGTTTATTTTAAATAAACATAAGTGATTGTATCAGGGTGCCCGTGCCCATATAGTTACACATTAATTTAAACCAACGGTTAACTTCAGTGGTTATAATTAATGTGCCCCCTCTGCATAAGGGCGGGGACACAAACTGTCCTTGACAATTATCAGTCTAGCTGTAAGATGTGAACATCCTGGAGGATTTGGTTAATGAACAATAACATCATTTTAAATAATTTTTATTCTGATTTTAGACCTGGGCAAAGTACAATTACAGCAACCACACTTGTTGTGAATTATATTGTAAAAGCCGTGGATGAAAAATTGAGCTGGGTGGCTCTGTTTGTTGATCTGTCAAAGGCATTTAATACAGTTAATCACTTTGTCTTACTGAAAAAGCTGTCTTTGTTGGGCCTGGCGAAAGATACCTGCCTTTGGTTTCTGAATTACTGTACCTTAGGTGATAGAATGGCCTGCATTCTAACAGATGTAACTAAATCTGATTTCTCACAGTCCACAAAGGAGTACCTCAGGGTTAATCTTTAGGTCCTTTATTGTTCACTTTATACATAAACAACATGTGTAACTCTGTGAGACATTGTACATTTAATTTTTATACTCATGATGTGGTGGAATTTTCATATATGATGCATTATACTTTTCATTAAATATGTTTGAACCAATAGAATGCCTTATATCTACACCCTGAGTGTCACGTTGAAGTATAGAACAATATTTTAATTATGTAATCAATATATTAATCATGTGTTTAATCAAATGATATGTTAAACAATACATTATGAATGACAGTGTAATCAGCACAACATTTGAGTATTATGAACATACCTATATTGGAAACATATGAGCTGAAAACAAATGTATTGAAATACTATTAGAGCCTGTTAGAACTAAAGGAGGTCTGAAGGCCTCACTGTTTTTGTAGACTGTATAATTATTAATCTGCTATAAGAACACCTGGTAATGCAAAAGTATCAAGTCACAATGGTGCATTGAAATACCCTCAAGCAGGAGGCCTCAAGGCCTCAGTAGAACTGCTGGGAGTAAACAGGCCTGAAAGCCTCATTGTTAAAGGAGTTCTGGGTTCTGTGCCACCAAGTATATCATGGGATGTTACTGTCAAGGACATCCGAGAGCACGTGTACACACGAGTGAACACATTAACATAAATTAACATAAATGGATGACCAATTACATCATGGTTTGAAATAGTGAAAGTCAATGGTTGAAAAGGTCACAAGGTTGGTCAGGGCCGCCCCAGTAATTATCATATGGGTGGGTATAACTGATAAGGGTTCATATAAAATGGCTGTACAACCCTAATGTCTCTGGTATTCTTCTGGTATTCTTTGGGTTATCTGATGCTGAAGATGCTCGGCTTTATGTTTGCTCAATAAAGTATTTTTGAATCATAAGAACTGCTGTATGGAATAATTCTTTGAATTTGGATTATTAATATTTCTCCATTATATAAGGATTATTTTCCACAACAATGACACAGTATTATACAAGGCTGCCTCTTGCACAAGCTGTTGCTCCCTTAGTCTGTTTCCACATATTACAAAATACACTTATGGCTGAAACAAAATAAAATTTAAAACTCAGAACCTACTTTTGGAAGTCCCAGAAATTTGATTCCTACATATATGTTGGTATTTGGTTAGATGACAATTATATTAAATCCCAATCAAGAAGAAAAAAACAATCTTACTTTTGGTTGCATTCTATCCTGTCCTGTGATAAACTGTGCATGCCCTCCGCCCTGCTTGGCTGCTCCTACGATGAGCGCAGAGCTGGCGCCCTCCCCAATTCCAAAGGAGAATAACCTGACAGGGAAAACAAGAAACATTATTATTATTATTATTATTACGGTTCACATGGAAGAAACAGGTAAGTATGAGTGTCTTGCCAAAACTAGCAAGAAATAAACAGAGCTTGTCGTGACTGGACCCACCTGTGAGAGCTGGCATTTGTCGTCACCAGATCCAGGATTTCCTTGGTGTTCCACACTTCACCATCAGTGAACAAGAAGATCTGAGGATGATATGTTCATCAAAAATTAATGTTAATTTACATATTTCTGATTTGTTTAAAATATACACCTAAAGTATTGCTGTTTTGCTGATTACACAATGTATACATTTAAAGTGCGCAACCGGCAACAATGGCAGCCAGATCTCCAAGAGAGTCCAATAAAATGTATTTTTGCCGTAAATAATTGACTTAAAATTTACAACAGACTTGTTTTGTGCTCTACACAGTCCTGTAGATATATATTTGCAACGATGTTCTCAATTGAAACATTACATTGCTGATTTGAACAACAGTCCCACATTTCAATGACTAGCCTTGAATGGACACCATGCATGTCTACAGTTTTAACTACACTACATTAGCAGCGGATTTTGTTTGAGATCTTGAATGTTTGTGATCAACACTTGTCGCCTCTGCTGATGTAGCAGCCAGCTAGCGACGATGTATGATAACGTAACTGTAAACGAGTGGTGTCACATTTCATAGGGGTATGTTTTCATCCCTATCCCTTACCACTCGGTTTCGAGGGACAAGGGCTAGGGTTAAGACGAAGGGGTAGGGGAAGGGGTAAGAAAGAGAAATGGGATTCACCCTTACACTGAGTTGAGGAAAAGTTTATATCTAATGGAAGTGCCACATTTATAGTCACTGAACTATTCACTATGACCCATTGTACTGCCAATGTTGGTCTATTGAGATTTCATGGCTATGTGATGGATTTTACGCACCTGTGAGCAAAGGTGTGGCTGAAACACCTGTACTTAAAAATGGACGAGTTCAAGGGCACAGTAAGTGATTCATAATAATACAGTTAATGGTTCATAATAAAACACTGCACGGTTCATAACAACACAGTTAAGACCATCTTAGCCACTGTTGACATTTACGTCTATGCTGTTGCCAGTTCTGCCATCGTTTAACTTCTTCTTCTTCTAGTCCGTATAAATAGCAAAGTTGGTAGCCTTTCCTCCGTTGTGACACCTCTGTTCAGGAGAAGACTGCAACTAATGTCGCGAGCACCACACGCAAGGTCGGCAACCGCAAGTATACTGAAGGCTTTTATCCATCCACCTCACAGGTGTGGCATGTCAAGATGCTGATTAGACGGACACAAATCCTACAGGGGGGTAAGATGGCGCCAGTGTGTTTGTCGGCTTGCTGTCAGCTCCTACCTGTCAGATTGCTGTTCTGTCTGTCTGTGTTCCTCCAGTTGTCGCTCTGGCACTGCGTCAATGCCCTAATGGTACAGATCCATATGACCGACATGACTGGCGTTTGGTGTTGAGATGCCTCCTTCAATTTGTACGTCAATGGGCGTTCCTCCAGTACAGCTGTGGCCTACAGCCACAATCAGTTTCTCCATTTTTGCTACATCTACAAGAAAGCACCCACAGCGAGCCGTCCCCCGTGGAGTGTGGTGCAACAGAAGTTTCGCACGGACAAGTGGATCGGTTCTGTATACAACTTATGATCAATCTATACTATATCCAAAACTCTTTAGAGCTACAATCCACTGGGTGCCTTGGCCCACAATTCAGATGTCTCCGACGATGTTCAAGTGTGGATCAGACTGCGTGTCCGAAGTGGCGGAGTGAACTTCCTGAACATCTGCCCATTGCAACGCTCTCAATTCCGAGGAGTTTGGGAAGTGGAGGCGGAGTGGCTTTTATCTTCAAAATCCGGCTTAAGGTACAAACACTCTCTGCCGGGAGCTTTCCTTCCTTTGAAGTACAACACATAAAAGTAGAATCTGCTACTTCACCATTGATGTGCTCACTTGTTTATCTGATTTGGGAGGCCTGTAAACATTTCATAAAATAATTCTCAGACTTTCTGTCTCATTATGCAACATCCTAATGTTGCATAGGTAAACCCTTGGTTAGTGAGTTTTGCCATGTAATGGAGTCACTCGGCCTCCTTCAGCACATAAATCAGGTGACCCATGTTCTTCGGCACACCATTGATATTATCTTATCCCAGGGGTTTCCATTGATAACATAAGCATTGAGGATCAATTTGTAACTGTGGCCACTCTTAAACTCAGACGGCCTAATTTTAATCTCAACAGTGGCTTGCTGATTCTACCCGCCATCTCAGGCAGGTTTGTCGAAGAGCTGAGCATAAGTGGAAAAAAGATCACCTCCTAGTTTCTTTAGAAATATTCAGAACTTCCCTGGCTAATTTCCAAGTTGCAGCTAAAAAAAGCCAGGGCTAAGCATTTCCCCGACATTAAGTAAACAGTCCCATCACCTTAAAATTTTATTTAACAACATAAACTCAATAATATATTAGCAGTGTGTTAAAAAAATTGTAATGTTCACAATCTTTATAATAGCTTTTCTTTCCATACATGCAAATGCATTGGAAACACTAGTCTATTCCAAATCAAAACATGACAAAGAATCTAATCAAATGTGTTATTACTTTACAGAAAGTGAAGAAAAGGGAATGTTAGGCTGTTAAAAAATATAGCAGTGTCTGCATTTGTCAGAGACTGACATTTGCAAACAACCGGTGCTGGCAGAGACGTAGCAGATGTGCCATAAAAACATAACTCCTAAAGGTCTATATTAGCTACTATTAGCTAACTCATGCGTCAGTTCTAGAAAAAGAAAGACTCATCCAAAACTGACACTTCGATAATAACTGGTCAAAATGGTAGATACTAGTTGCTGATATTTCAGTCAGGTGTCTAGCTAGATATCTAGTTAGCTCTAAAGTCAGTCAGTAGTTAGTTAGCCAGCATAGATGAATCGATGAAGTGCTCTCGTTACCTACTGTACTGTAAAAGTAATTTTATAATTAGCAAAATGTAGATAATATAACTAGTAGTTAATATAATGTATGTATTTATGTTTTTAATAAGATAATTAAATAATTATCGGTGAAAGCCATGCACTCTTAAGCCCTCACTCAAGTTCTAACAAGCTTTAGAGAAAGAGGCAGGAAGAGACCTAGAGAGGAAAGAAGTTAGTACTTTGGCAGTGCAAATTATATATTTTGTTGATAATAAATTACCTCATATTGCTCTCTAAGCCATTAAAGTAGGTAAAAAAAGGTATTTGGAATATGTATTCACAGTGCATCTCATATAAGATAAACATCAAAATATGACACATTTCAATATTAACATTTTCAAAAGGGTTGAGGGCTTCTGTAGGATCGGTGATGAGTGATGAAATGAATGTGCACAGCAGAGGTAGTGTGCATTGGATTGTGTGGCCCCGGATCACAGAGAAGGGGCATTCTGGCCGCTGGCATTACTAGGGCGGTGACACCAAATTCCACAATGAGTAGGAAAGAATTAGTCTGGTCAGCCCATCTGTGCTTTCTAGAGGATTTAGCAACTCTGGTACTTTAAAATCTGCATGGTTAACAGGTAATGTATCTATTGCTGCACAGTGAATAATTTGTGCGACCAAATCATGTTTTTGTGCCAGTAACTAAATGATTTACCGCAGTAGGCAAGGTGGAAAAGGTTAGCGTACAGCGCTGATGAAGCAAGGCAAGACTTTTAGTCTCAGTGTAAACATAGGTACAAATATAGATACACCTTTATCTAAGACGTTTTTGTAGATATGAGGCAGTACTGCCCAACCCTGTTCCTGGAGATCCTCTTTAATTCTATTTTAGCACACCTGAATTTAATAATTAGCTGAATGAAAAACTAAATCAGGAAAATCACAAATGGGGTTGGGGAGAACCTACAGATCTCCAGGAACAGAGTTGGGCAGCCCTGATGTAAGGTGTGTAAGTAACCTGTCTGGGCTGGTCAGGGAGGCAGGGCTGGCTGTAGATGTGTTTTAAAGGCTGGAGAATCTCAGTACCTCCCAGGTCTGCCCTCATCCCCTTCACCTTCTGCAGAGCCTCATCCATTGTCTTCTGGCTGTACTCCACACTTTTACTGATGTCCAGACACACAAGGTCAAAGGGTCATCAAAACACTACTATAAACCATGGATATAATGTGTCTGGTCCAACAGAACCTACAACATCTGAATGTGTTTACAATCAACTGACATCCTAAGAAGCTGACATGATCAAGAAGAGTTAGAAGAATGGAATACTGACGGAAAGAAGGACTGATAAGTGGAGCCAAAGCCAATGATGTTGAAGTAGCAGCCCATGGGTAAACTCTTCAGCAGGAGCAGCAGGGTGTCCTGTAGGAGAGAAAGACAACAAGTGTCTTTACACTTCAATAAACCACATAGGACACAGTGTAAATAACTGATACAGAGTAACCACTGTGTGTACAGGATGGCACTACTAAATAGCTCTCTACAAGTCATGTACTAAACACTTGGGACAGTGTGTGTGTGTGTGTGTGTGTGTGTGTGTGTGTGTGTGTGTGTGTGTGTGTGTGTGTGTGTGTGTGTGTGTGTGTGTGTGTGTGTGTGTGTGTGTGTGTGTGTGTGTGTGTGTGTGTGTGTGTGTGTGTGTGTGTGTGTGTTTACATATGGGTGCATGATGTCCCCACAGGTATATCAAAACCTAAAACATTTAATAAAATTGCATTACCATTTCTGGCTCACAGGTTAAGTTCAGGGAACACATATCTTTGGCCATAGTGTTTTGATTGGGTTTACTATTAGGTTTAGGAAGTTCCATTTAAGGCATTATTCCTCAGTTAAGTTTAGGAATAAATGTTATTTGGGTACCTCTCACCGACTCTATTTTAGTTATCTAAAAACATTACAGACAGGAAACAGGAAATGAAAATGACAAAATATATTTCTGCAATGACGTAGGACATCACCCTGCACCAAATTAGGTTATTTGGAATGAACAAAGCTCTAGGTTACAACAAATTGCTGGATTTCACTGGGCATGTTTCATTAACAGCATCTGAGCTGTGCAAGTTGGACCCAAAAAGCTTGCAGAGCTAAACGAACGTCCCTGCTAGGCTACCTAGTTCCTTGCTTTTGTGGTGTGTTGTTCTTTATTTCTTGAGTGCTTTTTAAAATAAAATCACGTACTTATTACAAAGACAGTATACTCTTTTCTTAAAAATGTCTCAATTAATAAACACTGTGTTATTTACAGTATATCAGGATTATATAACATATTAAATATTCCTTTCCTTCAAACAAATTACTTTGCCTGGCTCCATTAATATCAACATCTATTTTCCAGGGCACAACAGTTATTAAATACTTTTTTGTTTTTGTGAGTTTAGGTTGAAATGTGTTCTGCCATTAGGGTTATTTTAAGGGTTAACATTAGGACTAAGAATTAGGGAACTTGGATTTCCAGGTCAGGGTTATGTGTACCCTGGCACTGCCAATGCGGTCCTGTGCATCAGGCCCAGCGTGAATGGGGCAATCCATGCTGCCAGAGCGATCCACCACAAAGAGAAACTCGCCACGTGAGGTCACTGATGACATCACATCCTTGGGGAACTCTGGGTAGAGGCTCAGCATGACCACTGGGTCGCCCATCAAAGAGCCTGAGAGGGGAGAGAGGGAGAGAGGGAGAGAGGGAGACACAGTCTTTCTAATCAAATCTTATTTTTTTTCCCCCTCTTACTACAAATTATATCCTTGTCTCCATTCCTCTTTAAAAAAGAAAGAAGTTTGTAGATGACTGCGCAGTCAAACATAAATATCCAAGTCAAGCACCCCCTCCCACTCACCTGGCTTGGCAGAAGCCTGAGGTGCCTCTACTATAGCAGTAGGCTTATGGGCGTCTTGGTAATATACCAACAGCTCAACGTCCCGGTCAAACTTATGACCTGCAGCCAGGCTGACCTGCAGTTACAACAACACGCTGATGAAGACAAAGCAGTCTGCGAGGACATTCAATATCTATGATTGATTCATCATTGTGCAAGTAAGATTGCTGGAGTTTAAACACACATACATACTGTACTTGTACAGTTTACTTCTCTTTACAGAAGTGTTCGAAAATGGTATGCACCGAGTTACACCACAAACTAAATTAAAGATGCCTTCGATGATTTTAGGCCTCTGGATTATACAAAATGTGAATAAGGTTCTGTGTTTTTAAAAGAACAAAACAATTAGTGGCCACCAGGTGGCTACGGTGAGCACATAATTTCTTCCAAAGATTTGTTAGAATTTGACCTATGTAAAACAGCATACTTCTCTATCATTAAAACAACTAAATTGTGAAGTTGAAGTACTATTTCTAGAGTGGTAACACAGAATTACTTTCTTACAAAATAATTGTCCCATCTTAACTGCCTTTCTGATATAGAAAATCTATATATCTTATGGTACGTGAAATTCTACACAGTCTGCATTAATAACCTAAACCCTACTCCATACAGCCTAGATGGCTCAGGATGTTTGATCTAGTCCGTCAAGCAAAAGACCCAGGTTTGAACCCAGTGTTTGCCTAGTGTAAAGTTAGGATATTATATTAAAACTAGTGTAAAGTTTAGATATTATATTAATTAAAACTAGTGTAAAGTTAGGATATTATATTAATCGGAAATGTTGAATTACAGCTGTTATTATTTTTATTCAACATCACTGTTTCATTTGGGGGCACCATTTCATACAATTCTGTCTTGGGATATAAATGTTACATATTTTTGTCCTCATTCTTTTTTTGTTACGTTTACCATCTCCTGTCTTGTGACACAGAATTATAATGAATGAAAGGTTGTAGCTGCTTCAGAAGAATTATATATTTTATGTCTGAAAGGGATTAAGTAGCCCCTATCGTCACAGTACTTTACCGGCATTGTTTTTGTGAATAGGGTTTTAGACTTACAATTTCCCATTTTGGAAAGTTCCTAATGAAATCCTAAATGACCAGGAAAAGGGAGTTCATAAATAACCATTAGAATGTTTTTAGTCTTTGCTTTTAATTCATTCATCACTGTTTAGGTATGAACTCCCTTTACCTGTGTGCATCGAAGGCATAAACTGGGGGTTATAATTGGGAGATCAAAAAAGCCACTAATAAGTAATCTGACAATTATTTAGATTTTTTTACAGTTAGGCTCAAAACTGTGCATACCCCTGGAGAATTGGTAATATATGTACTGGTACCATTTAAGAAAACATGAGTAAGCAAGCCAACCATGGCTTTTTTATTTCTCATGGGAGTCATATTCAACTGTAGGTTATAACAGAGTGGCACAAATGTAAAACATTGGAAAAAAGTAATAATGAAATGACTCCATTCAATAGCCTACATACCCTCTGATCGCACTACGGGGTATTGCCCCCTTTAGCCTCAATGACAGCCTTTCAGTCGTTTGTGATAGCTGCCCATTCGTCTTGGCAAAACCCTTCCAGGTTATGCAAAGTCTTCGGTCATCTAGCATGAATTGCATTTTTGAGCTCTCCTGATATTAAGGTCAGGAGACTGTGATAGCCACTCCAGAACCTTCACCTTTTTCTGCTGTAACCACTGGGGGGTCAACATGGCCTTGTGCTCAGGGACAATGTAATGCTGGAATGTTTGTTTGTTTGTTTATTTATTCATTCAGTCATAAGTAAACTGTATTTTAAACTTGTCACAATGTTCACCGAAAAATTAAATATTGACTGAAAAGGCTTAGGCTAAAGCAAAATTTATACATGCCTATCCTATTTTCTTATCCATTCAGTCTACCCATCTTAAAGGAAAATCAAAAACAAATAACTAATTACTCACATTTCTGACCCTCAAAAAGTACCATTGCAAACAAATTTCTTGTACACCAAAAAAACGTTTATTCTCTGTGTAGTTTTGAATAGGCATTGTATTGTTTCACAAGTTATGTGTGGAACAATTTTGCATCTGTGAATAGACATATTAATTAAACCTGCACTTGTTTGGTGCCAGTACCGGAGGCTGATTTGATGATACATTATAAATCCCTCCTTATTTATATATGCAATGCAATTTAGCTACACTCTAGTTAACCCTCATGCAAAAGTTTCAATTTAAAATGAGCTGCTTTTCCTTGAATGCCTCCCTATCTGGAGGAGAGCAGAACAGATAAACGTTTTGGTTGATAAAAAATGGGACCAGTTCTTTAGGATCGAAAGCAGTGAATCTATCCTCTATTATATCCTCTATTATAGCAGTAAGTGAGCCTTCGGCTAGCCAGAATTGAAAAAAAAACACTCTAAAATGTGCAGTTTCATCACAGAGCACAATGCCACAGATGTTGCAAGTTGAGGGAGTGAAATTGACAACTCTCAAGCAGGGATTTAAAGGGCCCTATCTTGCACCTAGCGCAACGCAGCACAAAGCCTGAATGCAAGTACCTTTGCTAGTTTAAGACCGATGCAGTTGTCAATTTCCCATCCGGTGCCCCCATCGTTTAATAGCAAATGCACCTGCGCCCATATTTGTGCCCATGGGCGTGCTGGTGTAAAAGGGAGGTATGTTCAGGATAAATCTGGGTGTATTGCTATCTTGAGGCATTGGAAAGTGATTGCACCATTTACCAACTAAAACCTGGTCTACAGTCAATGGCGCAGCATGTAATTGTTATTTTAACAGCAAATTAGTCAAAAGCACCTAGGCGTATGCACAGCGCATGTACACTATGCTTGTTGTGCACACACACAGGGAAGCGCAGCAGCACACAAACATGCAAAAGATTACAAATAAAAATATTACGCTGCAAATCCGCCATCATAATAGCAATGCGCGAAAGATAAAAACGCGCCTGGCTCTTAAAGGGAATGGGAGATGAATCTCTGATTGGTTTATTGCATGTTACGACCAAAACACAACTATGAGTTAATGAAGAAACTTAGTACAACCGTTTTAGACCATGCGCCCAGCGCATGGAACCTTTTTTCCGCCATCAAACAAGCAAAAGTGGAGTTGGACACGCCCAAAGCGCACTTGCACCAAGCGCTTCACACTGTACGCTTAGATTGTTAAAATAGGGCCCAAAGCCACAAAAGTTGGATTCAGCACCACGGCCAGCTCCACATCCTACTGAAATCGAGCTGGCCATGGTGCTGAATCCAACATTTGTGGCTTTAAATCCCTTTTAAATCCCTCAAAACTTGGACATCTGTGGCAGTGTGTTGTGTGATGAAACTTCACAATTTAGATTGGCCTTTTATTGTGGCCAGCCTAAGGCACACCTGTGCAATAATCATGCTGTCTAATCAGCATCTTGATATGCCACACCTGTGAGGTGGATGGATTATCTCGGCAAAGGAAAACTGCTCACTAACACAGATTTAGACAGATTTGTAAACACGAGTTGAGAGAAATGGGCCATTTGTGTACATAGAAAAGATATTAGATCTTTGAGTTCAGCTCATGATAAATGGGGGCAAAAACAAAAGTGTTGCATTAGTATTTTTGTTCAGTGTATGTTATATTACAAAATGTATAGACTACATGATGTATCATTGCCTTTAAATTTAAGCATATAGTACATTATAGTAATTTCACAAACAAAACATTCCTCTGGCTGGCTACAGTTTTTCCTTAAAACACAATAACAAAAACCTCAGTATCAGCATTTGGAACAGTAATATTTGTAAAATCATTCAAATTAAATATTAAAAAGCATCACATTGAACTTGGAAAAATATTGTGTTGTTTCCTGTCTGAAAAAGAGAGATATAAAAAAAAGCAGTTGTTTAGCAGGTATTACCCACAATGCACACTGTGGCCAATTGACAATTTATGGGTAATGAAATACAAGTGAATATAGTGAGGTTTGTTATTGAGAACTGCCTTGAAGTGTACTATTCTGAATGCAGAGTGCTGTGCTTTCAGAAAATGTAAACAAAATACTTTGTCATTAAGATATAGACAAAGGAATGTGTTCTAGACAAAAATGCCTATATTTCTTAGTGTTTTCTGGCAATGATTTGACTGCTTTGCTTACTAAAATATATACTAACAAAATATAGATTTTTGGGTTTGAGAATCAATACTAATATTGGCAAAAAGAGTATTTCAATATATTGCAGTTTAATTTTTTTCTCTCATTCCTGGAACGCAGGTCAAATCTTTAAAACTGATTTTTGGTGAGCTTCTCTTAAGAACATGAAGTCTGTTTAAATAGAGTAATATCTAAAAATTGCAATTGCATATTTCACAGTAGAAACTGGCAGCGTTTTCAGAGTATAGCATTTTAAATGGTCTAGCTCTACTATGAATCTGTAGTAGTCCATTTCATGTTAACTAAATATACCGTACGCTGACATGGTACGGTATGAGTGTCACCAAATTAGATGAGCAACATCTTTGTGTGCCTGTGGACAGATTCAGACAGACAGATTCAATATGACATACAGTACCGTAGCTTGTGTTTTCTCTGTGTTCACGTAGTTTAGTGGATCCAAGGGACAGTTGGACTCTACTTTAGCAATGGGATGAGGTGATGTCACATGGGCACTGAGGGTCAAACTGTAGGGTACAGAGCCAGCGGGTACAGAGGATACCTGGGCACTGCCAGCACTATTGTCTGACCCTGAGAGAGGAGGGAGTAAAAACAGGTATTCACAAACAACAACAGCCAAGCACTCGCAAACAACAACTCAGTAATACCTGAATTAATTTCAGCATGACTAGAAATAAAGCCTGCTCTTAACCCTGTAACACCATGAACAGGACAAGTCTGAAACTACTTTCCTAAGAGACCAGGTGCTGGGTCCTAGTCACATTGCTTTTCATAAGGTTTTACTCAGCGTTTGTGCTGCCCTGAAATACTGCTTCATGTCTAAGGCCCTGTCCACATGAACACAGGTATTTTCAAATCCGCAGTTATTTCTATCCGCTTTGGCCTTCCGTCCACAAAAAACTCTGTATCAGGTCACTGAAACCAAGCTTTTTTGAAAAAAATACCCATGTACAGCCTAAACCAGCAGGTGTCCATGTTGTTACCCTGAGGTTTATAGCGGGGGTTGAGCACAGCAGGCAGGCAGAGCCTCAGGCCATCATCAGCCTGTACAGCCAGCTCTGTCACGTAGTCCAGGCTGACAGAGGCCTTCTCCCCTGGGGGCAGATGACCCACACTCAGCTTGAATACATCCGGGCTCTCTTCGCTCTCCTCCAATAGGAAGGCCTGCTGGCCTGAGCTCACTGCATCATCATATTGCTCTTGTGCCTGAGAGGAACACCAGTACACATCATCAGTCTGAGACACAGCAGGGTAGTGAAGCATTCAAGATGTGGGTGTGTAAACAAAATGGAGGAACGAGGTCTGAATGACTAATCTAACTGGAATTTCACAGAGTAGCTTTTGATGAAGAAATAGGTAAGGAAATTGTTTCTTCTCAGGTTCATAGTTTCACAAATTTAAACTCAAATAGTGATAGCAGACCGCTGATTATACTGATTAGTAAATCTCTGAAGGTTTTCAGAATCTCAAACAAACATTAGGCCTTAATTATCATTCACTTGTGTAATTTCTTCCTGTCAGAAGGAGAGAAAGAAGGAATGAGCAGGAGTATTCAACTATTAAACCTACGAGGGCCTGAGCATGCAGGTTCTGTTTTACTTCATCATTAATGTTAACCACAATACTTTTTTCAAACATGTTATTAACTTCGATTAACATGAAGTTAACCTGGATCGAGCTCATAATAAAATGTTGCAAATTTCAGATTGCAGAAGATTATTAAGAAATGTTTATATTAGCATTTCTCCCATTGTTTATTCAAATTTTGTCATACCTTCTTTTTCTCCTGAACTTCAGCCACCACCTCAGTCTGTCCAATATTGGCGCTGAACCTGCAGACAGCAGCCTCTCCTGGCAGTGGGAAAACAAAGATGGCCTCCAGAGGGCTCTTCTCCTGGTTCTCATACTGCAGAGTGGAGCTCACAGTGGCCACATGTCCCTGCACATTCACCTCCACAGCAATGCTCTTCAGAGGCACTGACAGATGGAGAGATGTAGAGGGATGGAGGAAAGACAGAACCGGGTCAGTCACTGATCAGGACAATGTTCGGGATCCACTTAGAAAAAGATAAGAACCACAAATGCTTCCTGTAGAGAAGGGTTCGAGCCTCGCATCGGCCGACAGTCTGTGCCCTTCTGTCTCCTTCTACATAGCTGAAGCACTAGCCTCTGCCTCCTACGATCCTGTCAAAGTAACAAAAATACCCCCCAAAACAAAGCCTGAACTTCTAATCCTGATTGCGTATTACCAACAATACTGTATTTATGCAAATTAGCTCAGCACCACACAGCACTGCTGAATAATCAAGTGTTGCATTGCCTCGTTAAACTCTGGAGAACGTGTAAAATCGTTCTCAAAGTTCATAGGTGCTGAAAATTACTTCCTTGTTGAGCTGTGTGTTAAGAACAAGAACGGCATGGCGAAACATGTGTTCGAAGGACATATCTGCATGTTTTACATTGTTAAAAAAACATTGTTTTGAATCATTCATTTTCAGAAGGATCTCATTACAAAATGATAATAAATTAAAGCTCAGTGAGAGAATTACACAGGAATGTGAGGAAATTCATTTAGGGTTTTAAACAGTACCTGGTTCATTTTTCAGAGTTACCAATCCACAGCAGCCTGGCATTTTGGCACCTGTTTAGTAAAGTCTGAAATCATCATTGTCCGTAATGGGAAAGAAGCACAGTTTACAGATCAGTAAATATGTTAAATGAACATTGATTTTTGACCGATAAACAGTTAAGAAACAAAATCAAAGGCCTAGATTACAACTACAGATAATAGCATGAACTGATCAAATACAGAATGTCTGCTTATCTGACTGAACCAATTGAACAACATCTATTGCAAGATCAATCTATCAATCAATGTTAGCATTTATATACTGTGGCTGGCCATCAATGGATGTTGCAAGAGCACATTTTACTGGATCTTTACTTGCCGCAAAATCAATGATTAAAGGGCAGTTTTGGTCATCAGATCCAACTATTATTTATTTACAGCTAGGTTTGGGTAATTAATAGATGTATTTTGATAATTCAATTTTAAAGTAGTACAATTTATTTGTTGTGATGAAAACAGCTGCATATTACCTGTCAAACAAATTGTGACAAAAAACAACGACAAACAACAGAGGCAAGTTGTAGCTAATGAAACTGAGCTACATCCTCAATATAATTCTGAAGTAGAAAAGCCGGTAACGCTTTAGATTACAGCCCGGAAAGTACTGCGTAAATACACCGAATTTACAGCGTAACTTTCGGTAATTATAGTGTAATTATAAAGTATGTACGTGTATTTATAAGGTAACAATTCATAATATCTAGTAATGAAACGAATAGATTCGATAATAACCAACACTGTAAGAAAAACACATAATAAACTGTAAAAGTACCGTTAATTTGCTGCCAGTACTTCTTCCATTATTTTACGGACATGTCTATCAAGACATTAACGGAAAATTACTTTATGAACACAGTAGATGTCCGTTGACAGTAGCCCAATATCAGATCTCTGGGTTAACGGATGTTTAGCAACTGTGTTCACAAAGTATTTTTCTGTTATTGTCTTGATAGACATGTCCGTAAAATAGCTAATGGAAAAAGTACTGGCAGCAAACTACTTTTTACTGTTTTTTTTACAGATTTTTCCTACAGTGGAATTTTATTGACTCAACGGCTGCGGCAAGCCTGAGCGAAACGGTGCAAAAGCACCACCAGGAATAGGCCAAGCCTAGCACCCCCCCTTTGCCCCCCCTAAAAACGATTCCATATTTTCATGTAAAAATATATAGGCTATCATTATTTTCGCTGGACAATGTACTTCGCTTTTCTAAACGGCTAAGTCCAGGTTGGCAAAGTTTGCATGGTTATGTACCCTCCCTGCAATCCCTGCAAGTGAACGTAATAAAACTGATGCGCGGTCACTGAAACTCACAGCTACCTACTGTTCGATGATCTATTCCGTACCACAAATTATATTGAAATATTACAGTCTCCTAATATCCAGATAGCATGGAGAGGCAGAGGCAATTTTTTTTAAAGAATAAATATATTGTCCTATAAATAAACTCCACAATATGTAGGCCATTGCATGCCTAGCATATTAATTAAATGCAGAATTGTCTTTGTGGAATAGATGCATGCATTGGGAGTAGAAGTCATTCAGAGAACAGATAGGAGTGCTGAGCTTTCCAACTTTCACAGGCAACGGGTAAAAATCTAAAATATATCTATATCTAATTTGTCTATGTTGTACCTAAATCGCTTGAAGTAGTAGTAATTATT